>CAJGYO010000002.1:102916683-103208797 GCA_904845875.1 Miscanthus lutarioriparius | reverse complement strand
TCATTTGGAATGGCACATTGTTCAGATTGAAATGACTGCCTATGGACCACTATATGGCACTAACCGGGGATGTCGAGAAATTTGTGAGTGGGATAACACAATATATATCAGCTTGGTTAGAAGACTGGAAGAAATTGAAAGGCATTTTGATTTCAGTTCCGATCAACACAACAAAATTGTTGTATTTCATCGTTTCTTTAAGTTCCTGGCTCCCTACCTTTTTTTTTTTACATTACATTGCCACTACATGCTCAGTCAGAAGAATGTAACCAATTTTTTAGAATGTACAAGCAGTGAATTTTATTATACCAATCATATCATTTTTATACTCCTCTAATCAGTATTTATAAATCATCTATTCTATAAATGTTTGTTGTGGTAATTGCAGATGTATTTTTATTTGGCATTCCCCATTGGAGAGTAGCTGTCGACATCAGTATGAGTTGTCCTGGGTTTCCCTGAGTACTTTGCATAGAAGCAGAACTGGAACGACATGGTACAAAATTCTTTTGCAGAATGAATTCTTCAGAGTGAAACCAGATTAAAACAAAAAAAAAAAGGTCCTGAACCAGAACCAGAGAAAGAGGTAAGGTACATATGTATCCTATGTCTTACCATTTCCCCCGCTTTCCTCCAGTTGAGATATAATTCTATTCCTATCATTCGATTGACGAGCTAGTTTCTGTTCTTGTTCTTTGATGCTCTATATAAGCTTATTTGTCATTCTATCCTCTGAAATTCAATTCATTTTCATGACCATACTTCTCAAAAGGCCAATTGCATTTTCTTTACAATTAGCTATCGTATGATGAAAAAATATTTTTTAATCGCCTGTGTTTCTGGTGCACTAAGAATAACATTGGTCGACAATAGCTAACACTGGGTTTTAGTTTTTCCATTGCTTCTGCAGATGTCTCAGACTATTTGTGGCCATTAGGGACACTAAGGTATGAATTCCATCACTTTGTGTAGGATGGAAAAACAAAAATTAAAGCCATGCAAGGAGAAGTGAGCAAAGCTAGCGTTACGACGTAGCACTTTTATTCTTATACACCTCTGACCTTTTCATTTGACTGGGAGTCTAACGCCCTAACCTCTTCAATTTATTTCCTATCTTTTCTCGTGCAAAAGGATTCCAGGCACTGTATTTTAAAGCCATCTGTCACTCCTTGTGCCCACCCTCTCTTTAACTTTCTTCTGCATCTATCAGGTTGCAGATTGAGAGCCAAAACAAGTTATCTTGATACAACTAGATAGAATGTTTGTGCCAGTCAACACTTGTTAGCAATAAGCAATATATATTTATTTAGGCACCACCACTGAGATATCAAGATGACGTTCCTGGTTTGCAGGGTAAGTGCAAAGCGCTTGTGACAAAAATGTCCATTTCATTGCTGTATAGGAGTACTTGTGTGTGGAAATTTACTTATCAAGGCAGTGGAAAGCAACACTACCTCTCAAACTTTTGCTAAATACAAATCCAAGTGAAGTTAGTAACGGAAATGCATGTCCACTCACATGCGAGCTCTAGGATATTTGGCGATTAAACTTCTGTACCTTGGCTGAACTCTCTAGTTATTTTCCTTCTCTCCAGGAGTTTATCTTGCTCGTCTGAACTCTGAGGGCCTGTTTGGAATACTGGAATCTCACACGAATTGTGCACGAATTTCATAGGAATCAGGAAAAATGAAGGAGGCAGATGACCATGTGGATGAGCCCTACCAACGCTCTGGAGTAACCTCCCTCGTCTTGGCACCTGCTGTCCTGGATCCTTTCGCCCCTGACTTATTTGGCTGGTTTTAAGCCAGAGTCCGAATCCGGTCGGCCAAGCGGTGTTTTTTTTAATCAGCGCAGTATGGGGTTAACTAAAGCCAGCAGGAAACAGGCGAACAGGCCGTTTATTCGTTCGTGCCAATGTTTGATCAACAGGAGCCAAAAAGAAAAAGTACAAGAGTCGCAGAATGTGTACGACAAGACGCAAATTCGCTGGAAGGAACTCTGCCCTGGGTGTGGCGGCACCAGAAATTTACAGCTGGGGTATGGCACGTATAAAAAAATCAAAAGCAAACGTGCAATATATGCTCGTTAAACTGCTTTGAAACTTATTGAAAAAATACTATTCTACACTGAATTGTTGTGAGGAAAAATCGCATTAGAATTTAAAAAAACAATTTGTGAAGCGGTGCAGTTATAAATGGTAACCCGAGACCAGGTGCATAATGGACAATAAGTAGCATTTGGTGTTCCCTAAAAAATGTAGCATTTTGATGTGGATGTGGAGGTTCTTTTTTTTTGCCTTTACAGCTTTTCTCCCACAATGTAAATATCACTAACACCTTCTTCTTCTACATTACAAAGAATACAATCAAAAATTAGAAAAAGAATCTTCAATAGTTCAAATTCATACCTTTGAAGAATGGATCTGGGATGTTCTCCTCACCTTGCTTCAAGCATCTGAGTGGGAGGGTGGAGGGCGGGACAGTTTCGGCGCGGAGGAGTCTGCATAAGTGCGCGCCGCCTGCCGCCTTCTAGCTACATGGCAGCTCACAAATCATGTTGGGAGGAGCCAGGGCAGAGGGCCATAGAGGCGGCAGATGGGAATGAGTGCAGAGGCAAGTGCAGGTTGCCGGCCCCTGTTCCGTCAGTGGTGTTTGACACTGGCGGTGTTAATTTGAGCACTTGACCCGTATGGCCCGATCACGACTTGTGACGATCAGTTTCACCTCGGCTGAGAAAGCGGAGGAGGTCGGGAGCTAGAGCAGGTGGAACGGTGAGTCGGATGGGTTTCTGCATTTACAGAGCTTACGTTTCTTGGTAGTGCGAGAAATAATTGGTGAAATCAGGCTTCACAGCTATCTTTGCAACATATAATGTAGTACCTATATCGCATGTAAATTTGTATATATATATATATATATATATATATATATATATATATATATATATATATATATATATATATATATATATTATATATTGTTCCATCACTCTTATGGTATTCCTAAGAAATAAAGGGCAAACCCTTGCCATGCAGCCCATGTAAGTGTCTCAAAAGCTCCCGTATCAATGTCCTTTGCTCCATCCATTATCCTCATACGTCTGTGGCAGTGGACGAAAAAAGGCCCTCAACCATCTCCATCTCCTCCCCTACATCCTCACCCCTCCTCCACCCTACCCTACCTCGAAAGCATCTCGTGAGGCAGATCACGGGCCCACCCTCCCCTGCACGGACCCGCCTGTCTCGGCAGCAGGCCATGCGTCTATTGGTCTGTGCACCTGTTCTTTGGTGACGGTAGCTCTTGGTGGGCCTCCCGACTGCCGGAGAACCCGGTCTGCGTGGGTGCCTCCCCCAGCCCGGGCTGATCTGGTGATATATTTAGGCGCCCATCCATCTCTGGTTGGAGCCTTTATGGCCTCGTGTGCCGCGGTGGCGGCCAAGCGGTGGGTGGTGATCTGGGAGCCGCGCGTCGACATCGTCGGCGTGGTGAAGAATCGGGTGTGAAGCGACCTCGGCTCACGGACGGCGGCGAAGTGCGTTACTGCCTCAAACACAGAGTCACAACGCAATGAGCGCGCCCATCCCCCAGAAAGAAGGTGTTAACTTCTTATGCATGGGTATCTACTGTCAAGCTACGAGCTCTAAAATTTTGGCGGCGATGGGCGTAGTCGTTATTTTCCTTCTGAAGGCGTCGGTTGAAGCTTGTCCTCCACGGTTGGTCGGCAAAGGGGCATGTTCTGGATGAAAAATCCTGTTTAGATACATCCCATGATAATAGCATCGGCGGATGTCGGTACCCCTTCTTAAAGCGTCGTTAGAGTACTCACTGCTCGGTGATGTACACTCGATTCGTACCTAGAAGTTGCTCCTGTGCTAAGCATGCTTCATACTACCCTTACCGTTTGGTTTGTCGATGGTTGGTTGGTGTTGCCTTGATCATTTCTTCTGCAAGCGGATGCTTCTTTGCTATTGCTATTCTTGAGCCGGATGCTTTGCCGTCATCTTTGCTCGGGTGGTTGCCTTACGCCATGTCGCAAACGGTCTCCCTCTCAGGCCGGTGCTTTACTCTTGTGGCGTGATAGCCCCCATGCTTGGATGCTTGCAGATGTTGATGGTGCGTCGTCTCGGCCGGATGCTTTTACGCTAAAGTTGCGATTACGGAGGATGCTTTGATGTTACAGTAGTCTCTTCTCTAAGCGGATGCTTTGCCCCTTTGATATCGTCTTTGGCGACCTTAGCTGATGCTTTGCCGCCCGAGATTGAAGCTTGCCTCGTCGCCTCTGCGGTCTTCACTACACTACTAACTACCGATGTATGCTGTCTTCACATATTAAACCTTGAGTCGGTTTGGGTTTTGAGGTGGAGGATCTCTCCCTCGTGTTTTCTTCTTTGTTAAGCTTGTGCGAGGGATTTACGTTGGTAATCCTAGGGATTGCGATTTTGTTGGTAATCAGATTCTTTGCTGAGTCCTATGTATAAGCTCTTGCAACATTTGGTTACCTTTCCTCTTACTGGAAAACAGGTGAACTCCGATCACGAAAAAAAAAAAACTGCTCCATCCGGTCATGCGGTCATCGTGCTAAAGCAAGGAGAGACGTATGGCCAAGAGGAACAACCAGGCACAACAGAATCGCATCAATGAAAAAAAAAAGAAGAAATCACCGCCTGACCGTTTGTCGCTTTACAGTGATGTTGTCATCCGTGAAAAATGGGGGACGAACACTGTTGCTATCGCCCTTTTGGTTGGGTGTGGACAGGACAGCGGTGGCTGTAGGGGCCTGCTGTTAGGCAAATCCAAAGATTAGGCTGGACCAGCGAAACTGCCTCGCGCCAACTCCCGTACGGTCCAGACTTCCAGCTAAAAAACACGGGCATGGAGAAGTTGCACACAGGCGACGACTGAACAAGCAACGTGCGACAGATGAGCAGGCTAGACCGCCAAAAGGACTAGACAAGCAACGTGCGAGTCCCAGAATCAGTAGTAACTTTCAGGCTGACGAACTCGAACTCAACTCAGGTTGCACGCAACTGCCTCTGCCTGCCTCATTGACCTGATCAAAGTCATTTTCTTATTATATTTCCAGGCGCGCCCGTCATCCTCCCTCTCTCCCCTAATCAGGACCCCCGCGTCAAATTACCGCCACAAACCGCACGCAGTCCTCTGGGTTGAGTCCTGGACACGTCACCTAATCCTCACCTCAGGCGACCAGGGCCTGGACTGTAACTTTTCCCTGGTATACGAGAATTTACTTGTGGCGAGGCCGAGACCCAGAGGATTAACCAAACAATTTTTGGGTTTTAAAATTTATAGCTTTACATGAAATAATAAAAGCGAATCTCGTGACTCACTTTTGTGGACTCAAATAAATATCAAGTTAACTTTACTTAGTGCGTAAAAGTGCTAATGAAAAATCCTAACGAGAAAAGCGTGCCGGGTTCATAAACCGGGGTCCCTAAATGGGCAACTTAACAAAGGCTTACTTAAGCGGACAACACATAACTCATGGGCGGCCCAAGTATCTAAACAAAGCGATCCGGAAAACGATCCAATCACCGGCGGAAGATGTGGCGGCAGGAAGGCAGCGCCCGTTCAACTCGGCCCACCTCTCTCCGTAGGGCGCTCGCCGGTCTCGATCCGCCTCGGACAGCCTCTCAACCCAGAAGGCTGGCTAAACACTACTTCGACTCCGACCCCCGTCTCACGGCAAAATGCATAAGCTCCCTGCTCCACAGCTCTTCTCATTGGCCTTTTCAGGCCGAGCTAGGACCAACCGAATAGGGGCCGCTCAGTGAGACGAAGCAGACGGAGAGAAAATAGGCGAGGCGCCTGAAATCAAACCTCAATACGGAGACCATACTCTATACACCTTAAGCGATTGCTCTGCAACCTCCACAGCTGTGAGCCCAAACAATGTTGTGGTAGCCGAGCATTTTTCCTCTGATGTTGTGGGCGTCATTAACTCACCACGGTGAGCCCACAGTGCCTCACGGGCATCGTAACGGTGTTAGTGGCGCGGCTTTTACCGTCTTGGACGAACATGGTAAAAACCCTTTGCATGCCCTCGGTATCCAACGGTAATGGCGGTGTGAGACATCTGCCATGCAGAAGAAGACAACCTACCTCACGTGCATCGACATTCAAGCGATATTGTGGCGCCTACCATCATCCTCTACACACAGCGTGCGGCAGCAAGGCTCGATACCATCGTACTCTCTTCACTCTCACTTACTAAGGCCATCCCTTCATCTATAAAAGGATCGCTCTCTCAATAGGGTAAGTGATTCGATTTATTAGATCGATCAAGTTCACGGTTCAAAGCCGCTGAACCGCTTCAAGCTCGAACCTCAAGCCTGCAACGAACACTTAGCTCATAGCGAGGCTCCGTCCTCTCGGCCCTTCCGGCCCGGACCTCTTGTACCCCCATCTTTCTCCTTCTCATTTGTAGCGTACTACAAACTTTGAGCACCTAGGCTTGAGGAATAAAGTCTTGACCGAGCTCAAAGCGGGCGTAGCAGCACGTTGCTGAACCGGTATAAACCACATGTCATTGAGTGCTGAAGCCACCTCCGATCTGGCGTCTGGCAAAACTATAAATATTTACTTGTTGGTCACTTTACGCGGCGATTGGCGGCGTCCGTGGGGAAGGCGTTGTATGTTCAACACTTTTAGGTCATCGAATGGCCCACTTTTACGCCACCGCCATGCCATGGCGGAGCTCAAGCTGACGATTCGCTTGGCTCACTTTGGGTTTCCGCACTCCCACCGGTTGGGATGTGGGTTCCACCGTCTTTGAGCCATCCAGGCCTTCCTCTTCGGAGGCTTTGGATTTCATCGCCAGCCGGCTCGGTGTACTACACCTCGCGAGGATACTCTCGTTCAGGCACCCATCGGGCGCCCTCCATTAGCTCCGAGACACCACAGCGACTTCAGCGGCGAGGCATCTGCGCTTCATTTCAAAGCAAACTCTTTGCTCAAACCTAACTTTATGAGTGATATGCATCTTGTATTTACTCACTATTTACTATCTCCATGGATTATCCAGGGAGGACACGTATTATTGCATCATGGACACGTACTATCGGTTCCCCCTGACCTCGCGTCCCTGCCGGGCAGCGCGTCTTTCGAGGGAGCTCAGGGGACCTGCGCCATCCCCTCATCATCTGAATTTGTGGGAATGGCGAGCCATGCTCCTACCACTTTGCCCACGAACTCCGGATGATGAGGTGTGAGGCGCTGGCTCCGGCGCCGGCGGCGTGGCACCTAGCCACCGTACATCCTAGGAAATGCGCTATAGTGGCGCTTCTGGGACAAGCCGCCCGGTCGTTGCGGAGTTTGCACAAACTCCACACCCTCTGGACCCGCGTCACGGGGCCCTCGTGTTCTTGCGCAAAACACGCAGCAGGAACTTCGACAGCGGCTGACGAGAACCGGCCGCCACCGGTGCGGGATGCTTTCGGTGCGACATGTTGCGCCCATGCGCATAACCCGTGGCGTCGCTGGGGTCGCCCGCCAAGTCAAAAGCGACGCAAAAATGAGGGACCGATCTCCCTGATTCCTCGGGCTGCTTGAACATCCTTTGTTGTAGCAATATATGCGTGGCGTTCCCAAGCCCGTCGACCCCTAAGTGGCGGTCTACTAGAACCTCTGGGTTACGATAGAAACCGCCGTTCAGCGGTTGAAACTCCGCATTTGCGACCGACCGCCCTCTCTCCCCCCAGGAAGCGGGGGTTGCGCTTGACGGATCGCTCCATCCGCTCGTCGCTTCTGGCGCTTGGTGCGGCTCGGGAGCGGCCCAGGCTGCGCCGTGGTCCGACTGGCCTTTGCACGCGCCGCGACCATTGGTACACGAATGGCTCGATCTGCACCAGGGCGCTCGCGGGCGTCGATCGACCTTGACATCGGGCGGCATGATGATGGCGTCCACCGGCGGCGATGAGAAGCGGCGACATGAATCTGGCGAACCATCGAGGGGGCGGTGAAAGCAGCGCCCGAACGCGATGCCCGGCGGAACAAACTCGAGTCCCGGCCACGAGGGCCGGGACCACAGACGCTTTGACGAAATGTCCAGAAGGCGCCATTCCCATAAGCGCTTAAGCCCACCAATATCACCAAGTACACTAGGGAGACAAACCCTAGTATTTGGCTCAAAAATTTCGGCTCGCTTCTGCAAGGCGAAAAGTCAGATGATGACTATTTCATCATTCGTATATCTCCCCATCTGCGTGGGTTAACATGTTGAGCATGGCGAATTCCTCACTTACAATGACATCCATGAAAGCGAGACCTTAAGGGTCTTCGTCGAGAAATTTCTAGGGGCGTATATGCTACAGAAACTCTAGGACCTCAAGAGTTGCAGGCGAGGCCAGCCAGTCCTTGCGGGATTACATCCGTGGGTTCTCCCAACGATGCAACTCCCTCACTGATGTCGTCAGCCGCAGACGTCATCGGTGACGCATTCCTCACGGGGCGACCTACGAGTCTCTCGATCCACAAGCTTGGATGCGAAGCCCGTACCACTCGCGACCTGCTCGGCGTCGCCACTAACCACGCCTCGGCGAGGAGGCGGTTAAATCAGTCTTCATGAGGGGCTAGGACAAAACAAGGCCATAGCGCTTGCGGACAAGGCGAGGCCCCTCCACTGAGAGGGGCAAGAAGAACTAAAAAGGATCGTGGCCAGATCGGACAACCTTGCATTAGCCGCGCGCGGTGATATGCAGACAAGCAGCCCCGGCAAGGATTGTCGACCACTTCAACAAGCTCATGGACGAGTTCATGCACCAACCACGCCTACCCGTCAAACACCTCTACAAGGGCTATGCGAGCTCCTCAAGCGTTTCTCCTCGATGGTAGGCGGGCGAAAGAAGGAACGACAAAAAGAGGCGTGACCAAGAAAGGAAGCATGGTGGGCAAGGGCGAAGGCGGCTTCCCGACCACGAGGAATGCATCATGATCTTTGGTGGATCGGCGCCATCTAGACAAAAGCGCCTTGACACAAGGTCTTGTGATAGGAAGGCATCGCCTGCCGCAGGGGCGGCCGTCCCCTCCTTCCTCATTTGGTGAATCCCGATCACCTTGATCGGAAGGGACCATCCTCCCACATCCATAAGCCAAGGATGTTACCCCATTTCGTCGTCGATCCCATCATCGCAAGAAGTGCCTCACCAATGTCTTTGATGGGCCGGGCGGCGACCTCAACATCCTCTCGTCGACACCCTCGGCGCCATCGCATCCCCGGTTGGGCTCCACTTTGGTGGGCTCTCCCTTCCACAGGGTTATCCAGAAAGCTTGAGCATACCCGCTTCGGGCGGTCGACCTTGCCCATCACGTTTAACACAAGAGCCAACTTCCGCTCGGAGGTCCTCACCTTCAAAGTAGTAGACTTCCTAGGGTCCTACCATGCCATCTTAGAGGCGGCCATGCTCACGCCAAATTCATGGCGATCCCCAACTACACCTACCTCAAAATTTGAAGATGTTGGGACCAAGCGGTGTCATCACGTGGCGGCGCCTTCTTGCCGCCTTCACGTGCGACCCGCGAGCATTTTAGAGCTCACCACCGCGGTCATCAACTCGTCTCGACTCCCGCGGCAGGAGTAAATGACCCGGCAGTCCCGGACTACAACAAACCGGCCTCTCGTGCGGCCTTCCGCCCAGCTTGAGAAACCAAGCGGTGAGAATCGACCCACCGTCCAACCCAAGACAGGCGGTCGGGACCCGGCTCCGGCCATATAGGAATCTTGAGTTCGTTGACTTCTTCGTGCCAATCACGATGTCTTAGCATGGCGGCCTTTTTGACATGCGGACATATCACGGTCGCGCCGAGCACCGCATTGCCTCATCGGGCTTCGAAGCCTACCAGCGGCGCTGCGTAAACCGGACGACAGAAGCGTAGCGAGCCATAAGCGAAAGAAGATCGCCAAACTCACGGCAGCGGATTCATCGGAGAGGTATTCGCTCGGTGGCTTACCAATCCGTTCTTGTTAAAAAAAGAGAAGTGGAGAATGTGCGTTGATTATCTGGCCTCAACAAAGCGTGTCAAGGATCACTTTCCTTTGCCTGCGCATAGACGAATAATCGACTCCATCTCGGGTTGTGAGATCCTCACCTTTACGGATGCCTACTCGGGGCTATCACGAGATCACGATGAAAAGTCCGATCGGCTCGCAACCTTGTTCATCACCACCTGTATGGTTAAATGCTTTACGTAACCATGCCTTCGACGAAAGAGCGGCTGGCGCCACCTACCAAAGATGCATGCGGCAATGCTTCGCGCCGACCAAATCGACCGCTCAATCGGCCTAATCAAGCCCGGCGGATAAGACCAGCGATAAATCGTCTATATTCATGACATAGTGGTCAAAAGCGACTCAAACTTGCGACGATCACAAACTTGGCCCACAATGTTCGCGAACTTCCGAAGATTCAACATCAGGTTGAATCCCAAAAATGTATTTTGGGGTTCCAATGGAGAAAGCTGCTAGGATACATTGTGTCCATGCGGCATCAAGGCCAACCCCAAAAAAATCACGACCATCTCCGGCATGGGCCCCATCGCATAGCGTCAAAGAGGCGTGCAAAAGGCTCACCAAGTGTCATTGGCCCTAAGTGGATTCATCTCTAGCTTCGTGAGCGAGGATGCCACTCTACAAGCTCCTCAACAAGATGGACACTTTCATACGGGCCGAGAGAAGCTCGGTGACCTTCTGAGCCTCAAAGCATCCACGATGTTAGCCCCAATCCTCGTCGCTTTCTGGGCAGGAGAACCCTTGTCCTCTACATATGACCATCAATCATGTGGTAGCGCGCCGCCTTTGGTCGTCGAAAGGGAGGGTCGGGACGCAACTTATGGTCCAATGGCCCGTATGCTTTGTCGGGGAAGTACTCACCGACCCTAAGGTCAGTACCCCAGTGCGAGAAACTCCTACTCTGTTGTCTTGATGGCGACCGAAGCTCTGCACTACTTCACCGACCACGAAGTCATGGTTGTCACTTCATACAGCTCAGGACATCATCATAACCCGCGATGCATGCAGAGACGGATCTCTAAGTGGGCACTTTCGAACTCATAGGCCATGACATGAGGTACATCCCCGTCACCGCCATTAAATCTTAGACTCTCCACGGATTTTGTCGTTGAATGGATAGAGGTGCGACTACCGATCACTGATGTCACCCATAGTCTTGGACAATGTACTTCAGCGGGTCCATAATGGCACCCATTTCGAAGTGAGTGGTTGATCTCCTTGGGCGGGAGTAGGCTCTGCTATGCCATCTGCCTCCACTTTTCACCCTCAAACAACGCCACGGGTATGAGGCCCTCATCAACAGACTACGCGCCGCCGCCGAGCTTGGTGCTCGCGACTCTCGTTACCGTGGTGACTCGGGCTAATCGTTGATCAGTCATGAAGAGTCCTCCTACAAAAGCCCCCTCATAGCGACATCTTGCCAAAGTGCATAAGCTCAGAGACAAATTCTAGGGGATCAACATGCATCACGTCCCCGAAAGGACAACGATGCGCCCGATTTTCTTGCAAAAATTGTTTGCGGTGAGGAACCATCCCCAAGCAAGGTCTTCATCAACAACGTCCATGAGCCATCCGCGCGCATCACGGAAGGTCGGTCCGAACACACCCGATGCCCGGTCGTCGGCGGCGAGGCTCAACCCGACGTAAGCGGCGCTTTGGGAGCCGACCCCAGCGCCAAGCCGGCTAAAGAGGCTCGATCCTAAATGCCTCCATGATAGCGTCACCGCCAGCGTCACCATATTGGCACTTTCGATCAAACCGACTAATGGCGCCTCTACTCACCTACCTCCTCGAGGAGGTTCTCCCGCCTAAAGGACTACGGACCCGATGGATCGCTAGCGGCGCCAAGACCTTCGTCGGCTTTCGGTGATGAACTCTACAAGCAGACCCCATCGAGGTGCTCATGAAGTGCATCCCCAACAACAGGAGAGCGGCTCCTCCTCGAGGTCCATGCAGGGTTGTGGACATCCACACGGCCCTAAGGTCGTTGGTCGAAAAAAACCTTTCGCCAAGGTTTTTCTTGGCCCACCAGCGCTTCTGAGATCACGAGAGGAGATCGTCCATAGGTGTGAAGGATGCAGTTTATGTCTTGGCAAACCCATTCTAGCAAACACGAGAGCTCAAACCATCCCCATCACTGGCCATTAGGTGGTGCGGGGCCTCGACATGGTGGGAACCCTCAAAAAAAGGTCCGGCGGCTTCACTCACCTACTAGTAGCGATCGACAAGTTCACCAAGTGGATAGAGGCCAAACCCATCACCAACATCCGCTTGGAAGAGGCACTCAAATTCTTCCTCGACATCATCTACATTCGGCCGGTCCTAAGCGTATCATCCTTGACCACAAGACTAACTTCACCGAAAGAAGTTCCCTAGACTTGATGCGGATATGGCATCGGGATCGGCCCAGAGCCTCGGTCGGACATCCACAAACTAACGGTTAGGTCGGCGTGCCAATGGCATGGTCCTCTAAGGACTTAAGTCATGCATCTTGTTGACTCAACAGAATGCGCCGGCGATGGGTTGCGAAGGTCGAGAGATCCTCTGGAGCCTAAACGACCCCAAACCGATCCACTAGGTTCATACCCTTCTTCACAGCCTATGGGTGAGGCGGTGCTGCCCTCGACCTCGACCCTGGCGCCCCAAGTGAAGGCTTCGAGTAGTGGCCGAGCCACGGAGGCTCGGCCAAAACCTTGATTGACCTACTCGAAAAGGCCCACGAGATGACCGTCATCCGCTCCGCTCGCTACCAACAAACCCTCTGCAGGTACCATGAAAGGAAGATCAGGCGGAGGATACTCAAAGTCGGCGATCTCATACTCCGAAGGACCCAATCAACGAAGGAAAAACACAAACTCCCTCCACCATGGGAAGGGCCCTATACAGTGACCGAAGTAATTCAACCGGACACCTACCACGTGGAGGGGCGACGACAGCGTTCTCACCAACACTTGAAACATCGAACGACTCGTCGTTTTTTCCCTAAATTTGGTCTTACCGCTGTTTAGTCAACACTTGCTCCTATAAAAGCACCCCAGCCTGAACATTTTTAGCCCGGGTCGCTCGGGGGCTCCATGAGGGTACAATACTAAATACTACTTCTCTTTTTACTATCGCATGGTAATAACTTTGTCCCCGAGCAGGCGCATTCCATTCCTTTGATTGCCCTCGTGACTTCTGTTCTTACTCCCAAAGCAAGCACACCCGCCCACGACCTCTGATTTACAAGCAGCCGAGCCCGCGGGCCATGCCCAGGTTCTTAACAGCTACTGCGTATGGAACTAACGGGCAGGTGCGAAAAAGAAAGGATAAAAACAAAAGTTATGCGGGGATAAAAAAGCGAGGGAAGCGGATAGTGGTTCTATCCAAAAGCCCGATGTATTCATTGATACAAAAAGCTGTTCACACAGAGGGCTCATCCATGAACTCAACTATTACATTTTCTAAACTACTTCCATTGCAAATACTCTGCGGCCACTTTCGGCGACATCGCATGAGCGCCAAAGGAAAGGTCACGACACTGCAGCCGTTGGACATAACCACCGCCACAGGGCCCCCCGCCATTCCGCTTCGCTTGACTTGGCCGGCGCATGATGGGTACCTCAAGGACCCTTTGGTTCCGCTCCCTCAACCGGCGGCCTAGCGGGTACCTCAAAAGGCGTCGCCTGCGATACATGTTCAATAGAAGAGCATGGAGCTCAGACCTTCTCATGCGGTCGAGCGGCGGCTCTAAGCGAGACGCCGCCACGAAATATAGCCACCACAGGTGGAAGAGGTCTCATTAAACTTTATAGGTAGCCAACTTTGGCGACTACGAACACGGAACCCTCCACGGCACAATCTAGGCAATTTCCCCTCAGAAAAACACGCCGGTGAAGATCCACCGGGAAAAAATCCGCACACACCTCCATCCCGAAAAAAGGCCTGTGAGATAAATCCAAGACGCCACCCCCCTTGATGGGAAGCCGCCCCTTTGTCGAGCAAAACGGCCGACTACCCCAGGCGACCTCTAGCTCGACATCACGCTCTGGATTCACGAAAGGATCTATAAGTCATCCCCATCGCTTACCCTCTCTCTCACTTAGGAACCACCGCGACAAACAGGCACTCTCGGTGAGGAGGAATAAGGAGAAGAGACAATAGTTGGAGAAACGAGGCAAAGGACTACTGACGGAGAGCCCTCTCCTCCCCTATTTACGAGGAAACCACGGCCGGTTGAAGAGGGCAAAAGATCGAGCGAAAACTCTCTCCTTCCCCATTCAATGTGGATGGGAAGCGATGGGACACACCTTGACAGATGGGGATGCACACTAACTAAGCGGAGCGGCGCTTTGGTTAGACGCAAGCGCCGCTGGTGAGGCGAGGCGTGGCACAGGTATGGCCCACTACTATCGCATGTTGAGCACGAAAACCAAAAGCGTCACCCGCAGTGGCGGCTCTCCATATCCCTAGGCGGGACTTGGAAACACCCAAAATGGGATCTCCGCTAGGAAGACCATCGAACTTCTAAAAGTCGATCGAGCTACGAGAAAAACACACAGAGGGACGGGTAAGGAGCAAAGAGGCGCCCCATGTAGGCCATGCCGACTCAAAATCCTGAATAGCGAGCATGGGTCTGGTCGGACATTTTATTGGAGCTCTTCAAACCCGTCACTTTCGAGTCATCAAGGTAACACTACCGACCCCGCTATTTCTTTATATCATTTCATACATCCATACGCATTCATTCCATACGCCGTGCCCCCGGACGATTAAGATACTGAACACTTGGGGGCTCGGGAACTAAGCTTCGCCATGCGGTGAAATGCATCACAATGCTACGTGTTGCGTCACGGCGGCGATTGCCTCATTCGACATGAGCAACGACCGGCCGGGGGTTGAAGGCCGACCCACAAAGGGCTCGAGGCCACCCCATGTCAAATAGATTCAAGGAGAAAATGCAGATGAGCCAAATGTGCACCGCAGCCAAGACCCGTGAGCTCCGTCTCGACCTATCCCTAAACTAAGCTGTCTTCGCCCGATCCCCACAGCGGCGCGCAAGCGCCGAGATCCACGAGCTCTACCTCGCCCGATCCCAAAACTAAGCGCCTCGGCTACTGTAATGGCGCCTTGGTTGATGACTCATCTCAACTAAAAAACACGATACCAGCCACGCTAACAAACACCCCTAGATGTTTACTTTCGAATCGCATGGGGCTCGGGGCTACACTGGTGCGCAAAATTCTCCCCTTGAATACGAACCCCCTAGGCGATTCTACCCGAATCGCCAGGGGCTACACCCGTGGAGTGCGCTCACGCCGCACACCATTGTCAAGAACAAAAATCCCCAGACTATTCTCGAAAGAATCGCCCATGGGGCTCGGGGGCTCTGTCGAGTTCATAAACACAGGGTCTCTCGTGGGTGGCTTCCCAACAAAGGCTTGGCCCAAGTAGACAACACGCAACTCATGGGCGGCCCAAGTATCTAAACAAAGCAGTGGGAGGGCCGATCAATCATAAGCCAGGAAGGTGCAGGAGAGGAGGAGGCGCCCGTTTTCGACTTCTGGCCCACCTCTCCGACCGGAGTGCTCACTTGGTCTCCGGCCCGACTCCGGACGGCCTCTCTGACCAGGAAGACCTGCCAAAGCACTACTTCCGACTCACCCCACGTCTCCGCCAAAGTGCACGCCAAAACCCTACTCTTTGCTCTTCTCCGACCGTGGCCTATGTCAGAGCCGATTGGGACCAACCGACTGGGGCGCCCTTTCGGTAAGGACCGAAGCGGATAGAGAAAGTAAGGCGGGCGCACAAGTCTAAACCGTAATACCAAGGACCATAAATGCGTACACTGCAAAAATAGTACTCTACAACCTCCTTGGCTGTGAGCCCAAATAGTGTTGTAGGCGCCGACATTTTCCCTACGATTATTATGGGTGCCATTAACTCCCATATAGTGAGGCCCCCACATGCCTCTCGGACATCGGCGGTGTTGTGGGCGATGGCTTTTACTGCACTGCATTTAACATGGTAAAAACCCTTTGCATGCCTCCAGGTATCAACAGTGTGGCAGGCGCAGACATCTGCCATACCCGAAGAAGACAACACCACCTCCCACGTGCATCTGACATTCAACAGTATTGTGGGCGCCTACCATCATCCTCTACCCACCGGCGTGGGCAACAAGGCTTAGTAGCATACGTACTCTCTCCCTTTCACTTGTAAGGCCATCCCCTTCATCTATAAAAGGGGATGCGCTCTCTCCCAATAGGGTAAGTGATTCCAGATTCATTAGATCGATCAAGTTCACAACCATAGAACTGCCAGGCTCGAACCCCAAGCACACGCTTAAACACTTAGCTCATAGCGAGGCTCCCGTCACTCTTGGCCCTTCCGACCAGAGTCCGACCGGACCTCCTGTACCCCCATCTTTCTCCTTCTCGTTTGTAACCCCACTACAAACTTCGAGCACCTGGGCTCGGGAATAAAGTCACCGACCGACTCAAACTGAATGTAGGGCACGTTGCCTGAACCAGTATAAACCCTGTGTCATTGAGTGGTAGGCCACCTCCGATCACAACGTATGGCAAAACTACAAATATTTATTTATTGGTCACTTTCTGCACAGGCAAATGGGATAAGTCGTTTTAATTGTTTGGCATGAAAAATAATTTATATAAACAAAAATAAAAATATAACTTGTGTGTAGTACTTAAGTAAAGATGATGAGCGAGTGGTGTAGTTGAAAATGCAACTTTAATTTTAAAAACAAATGTTGTTAATTAGTGTTCTTGTGAGCTCAAAAATGAATCACGAAACTAAAAATCAGCCTTTTAGTTGAATTGGCAAGAATTTAAACTTATGTTTAAAATGTCATTTTGCTTAATTATATTGAGCAAAATAGTTAAATAGTGCTTAAGTATTTTGTTCCTATCATTTAGTATAAAGTATCGGCTATCGCATGTAGTATTTCTTGGTTGAAGTTACTAAGGTATAGACCTCTTAAAATTGTGGCAACAAGTGTTCATGGATGTTAAGTCCAAATCGAACCCTTGTCTTTTCTAAGTCGAAAAAGAGTGTTGGACAATGCTATTTTGGCATTTGAATTCTAACAATTTTCTTAAACACTAGTTTCATGTTTTAGTACGGTTGGTTGCCTCTAAGCGAGTACTTGGGCATGGTATAGGTTGTAGTGGTGTTGGGAGGCATGTTGTTCTCTTAAAATTTTCCCAAACTTCCTTAGAACGTGCTACGAGGCATTGTCGTGATGCCATAAGTCGCTTGTTCCTCATTGTCGCATGCATCGCGTGCCACCTTGAACCTTGGCAGCGCCTTGAGTCGAGTCGAGCTGCGGCCATCATTGCCAGGACAGCGTGGCAGTTGCTCCTCCCTCCAATTCATCTACCGCACTGAGCCATGTGTCTTGGTCGCAGTCGCTCTCTCGTGCGCACGCGCTCTCGGCCATGCACCACACCTACCGCTGCGCTGCTGCTGTGTCTAGTGACGTGATCCCAGTCACTCATTCCATCTACCTCTGCTGCCATGACTACGCGTACCGCCCCGCCTACGTGATAGGGAGGAGAGGACGGGTTGTGTATGTCGGTAGTGCCACGCCAGCACGAGGCTGGAGTCGCTATCGCATGCGAGGCACCGCGCTCTCCACCCCTTCAATTCGCCTAGCTCAAGACTTCTCAGTCCAATTCCTCACACTAGTGAGTGACATAGGTAGTCAGCTAGACGCGCGGTGCCCCTCAAGCCCGGCCGGTCACTACCCACCGGTATATTGGTGTTTTTGCTCACCGCTGGTCAGGTGCGCCGCCGAACCGGTAGGTTGGGAGGTAAGGCACGTAGGAGTGATAACAGTTCAATTGCTCATAACCCTGAGCTTGCCTTAACTCCCTCCATCCGGTGCTCGCGCTATTTTGGCCAGGATGCTCGTCAACGGCGTGGTGACGTGTCAGTGTCCATCGCGGAGCGCCACCGTTTCGCTCGGTCGTAAGTGGCCAGCACCGCATGGGGTCTCTCCCACTTCATGGATGCATTGGCGGTACTCATGGTATGTCATTGGTGCTCGCGCACCACTTTTTCTCCCCCTCTGTCCTCCTCTCTCATCGAAGCGATGTGACCGCCATGTCGCCATGGATCGCTTCGCCACTATAGCTTCGCACTAGTGTGCGCCGAGCCTCGACCGCCACCCATCTTGGCGTGTTGGCCGTAGATGGTGATTGACCCCGCTAAATGGGTCCTTGCAGAGGCCTGGTGGCGGTGGTGTGGATGCCGATCTTGCCGCTTGCCGTTGGCCGTGCAGGGTGGCCGGGGTGGCAAGGAAATTTTGTAAAAATCCAGGGGGTAAGTCAATTCGCTAGAGAGATGAATAAATAGTATTAGGGCTTAGGCGTAGTTAGAAAAGGTCCGAGGGCACTTTTGCTAAAGTGCGGTAGCCTTGAGCTCCCGTCGTGGGCCGTCTCATGGCGTGGGCATTGGGTTCTTGAGCCCAAATTGATTGTCATGGGTCCTTTTCCTTTTCTAAGCATTTTCTAAATTAGTTTCTAAGGCAAACTTGTAAATTCAAAATAAATTTGTGTAGTTGACCAAAAATTGTGAAATCAATTTTGTTCAATTCCTAAAATCATGATTTATCTGCTAGTATATTTTGTTCACATGGTTTCATAGCATTTCCAAGAGTAATCTAATTAATTGGAAGCACTTAATATTGTTAAAACATCAGCTTGTAGGAATTATTGTGAGAAATTTGTAGTAGTGTTGGCTCTAGAATTTTTACAGAAAATTTCTAACATTATTGGATGCTCACTGTAATTTTTATAGCTCCATAATAATTAATTTGCTAAGGTAGCTAAATGAACCCTAGTTCGAATATATAAATTTAATCAATAAGAAGTCGAAACACCTTGGGATTGTAGAACTAAAACATTTTTCCAGAAATGAAGCCTTACTTGATGGCGTGGATATGTAGACTAGTACGTTAGTCATTAGAGCTAGCTCGTTAGCTTACGAGACGTAATCGTATTCTTAGAGTTGCGGTTGCCATTGGTTAGTTATGTTTTCTGCGTTGCGTCTACGTATATCATAATAGGGACAACGATGGATCGTGGGGTCGACCGAAAAGGCAGAAAAGATGGAGCCTTGGTGATCGTGTTACCCCGATGGAATGATAATCCTTGGTTATATCTTGCCCAGGCAAGCCCCGGTGCATAACCCATATTATTCTACACTTTATTTTATGCTTGTGTATTAAGTTTTAAGGAGTTGAATGAAAACCACTTGCATATATATATCCTTAGCCTATGAGTCCTACTAGTATGTCAGGATCGTGTAGATTGCTATGCTAAAGGATTCCGGTAGAAGTCGAGTGATTATATGTCACTCGTAAGAGATAGGAAATATATTATTGTTCTTATTATTCTATAACTATCACATGAAATATATATGGATGATAATTGGAGACCGGACGGGGCTGCACTTTGGATTTGGATTTGGGCTTGGTTAGATGAAAGTGTATCTAGCCCCTTAATGGGTTTTGGATGATTGAATGACAACATGATTAAAGATCTAACTTTTTCTCTAAGTGTGAAACAAGAAATTGGTTATCTCACATATGCTTAATGAAGTCAAAATGATGTGTTGTTGTATAAGCAATTTAGTTCAAGCATAAGAGAACAATGCAAATGAAATTCATGCAAAGGCTTAATTATGGTGGGATATCAATGATTGATGATGTTGTATGAAATTCATTGAATGACTCAACACAAGGTGTGACTTGATGGCTTGAGATGGTGAAGATAGAAGGGAAAGGCTTCGAGGTACTAAGCAAGGGTGAAGGGCAAGCGATGGCTTGGCGGCCGAAGAACCTAGCTAGGGTGAAGAAGGAAGTACTCGCATTTAGTTGAGGTACTAATCAAGCTATGATGGTCATATTGATATGGAGGATCAAATATATATTAGACAAAGTGTTGGAAGTGATTTGATGTATTTGGAGTTATTCATATTTGATGAATGGAATTGTGGCAGAACCTCCTAAGAAATTGGGCCCACGTGCACCTATCATTGTCTCCACAGACCTTTGATAGCGTACACAAGTTCCCAACAACTTAACAGGTCTGTCGGGTGTCCTCGGAAACCCGAATCATCCATGAATCTTTTTCAAACAGGATCCCAATCACAGTCATTGCAGATTACAATAGTTTTTAATATACATACCAGAGATTATAAAGTGGAAGACTTAAGTTTTAATATTACAAACCAGTTGTTTCAAACTTACAAAACCATAAGTGTCATACAACCATAGTAGCGGGATAATATTACATTAACATTATTTATTTCACACAAACTAGTGCCTTGTCCAAAGGCCGTTCATCATTCCTCATCGTCATCGACTTCAAACACCGACATGCAGCAGGGACCAAAACAAGCCTGCGCATGCGACTCACCTGCAACAAGGGTTAACAAACCCTGAGTACAAAAGTACTCAACAAGACTGACCCGACAAAAAAGGGGCGAATGTCTTAGGGATGCAGGTATTGGGTCAAGGTAAGGATGTAGCAAGATTCAAAATTTCTTTGCCAGAAGCTTACTATTCTTGATTCTATTTTCAAGTTTTACCCCTAATCTTCTTAGTTCATTATCTCAAACTAAGTGTTCATATCCCATATTCCCATCCTTCTCATTCCATTCCTTTTTCTCATGTTTTAGTAATTCACCAGTCCTACATTGCTTCTGTAATGAATCGAGTCTCCATATCTGCGGAGCATCGGCAATTCAAATATTCAAGTCCCAGCTGGGGATTCCTTATCACACGACATATGTAGAACTTAATCTTGCATATATCAACCTCGCTACCGGATCTTCCCATACTAAGCCGTCTCCACGCCACCCGAGAGCACAGCACATCTCAAATCCGGCCACATTCCAGCCACGAGGGTACACGCTACTCCCGCCATCTCTCCACTCCCAGTGCGTGGGCATTCGTCTTAGTATCGGATTAGCCGAAGTAGGCTTACCGGAGTATGTGACCAGTACTACAAAGTGTCTCGTTCAGAAGATCCACAATGAGTGGCCTTTAAGCGACATAGTCGGCAACATTACCAACATTCAAGATAAGTCACTCGACTAGTCTCTAGTTCATTCTATCTTCTTTCTTTCTTTCTTTGGCCAGTATGCCATCTTTGATTGTATCAAAACTTTTACTTTAAAAGCCTACCATAAAGCATACTAAGCATTCTACGCCTTTGTAAATGAAATCATCTTCAAGGATGGTAAACAATTAACAAGATAGGCAATGCATCAAATAGGTACCATTTGAATTAATCAACTTAATGCAATAAGTAACATAGGTGATAAACTTTTCAAAGTAAACAAGGTAATGGTTTAATGCATAAACTGGGGCTTGCCTTCGTTGACGATCTCGGTTTCCGGATCAGTACCACAAATATCAAATCTCGAGACAACCGGGGATTCTTCCACAACTTGCTCAACTAGAAACGGTTCACTCTCGGATTCTACACGAAATAATAACATATGCTTCAACATGATGATAATGTAAACATGATGCTTTCATGGTGCATGAAATATAATAACACCTTGAATACAACTTTACTTCGCGGTATAGTTGCAAGTCAACAAAACTAATTGACACTAACAGCTAGGGTTTATGACCTAAGTGACTTGACCAAATTGATCTTGAAACCCTACTGGTCACAAAACATGACCCAAACAAGATCAAACCCTAACCCTAACACTTATGGTTTGCTGTTATTCATTTTTTAATTAATTTAGAAATAAGCCCAAAAATAAACTTGTTCCAAATGACCTCAAAATTTTATGTAAGCTTCCTCATAACAAATTAGTGTACCACAATAAATTTCATAATTTTTGGAGCTATACAGTGACCTACAAAAATTATGAAAATTACATCTATCAATTACTTGACTGAATTTTTGAACATTAAAAATTTATTCAAATTTCAAGTTTCAAATTTTTAAACCATAATAGAACATGTACAGAAGCTACACAGAATTTTTCAGAATTTTTGGAGCTATGATTATTTTCCTATAAATTCCCAAAGTTGCTGCACTATTCATAACTCAGAAAATAACAAAACCTTACTGTTATCTCTCTATCTCTCACTGACAACCGGTCCCGCTCGTCAGTGACACAACACCGAGCATACGGCGGCGCTGCCATCACCGGTCGGCCAAAAGCGCGCAAGTGGTGATGCTCAGCCGAGGAAGACCCTTTTGCATGACCTACTCTACCCCACGAATCTATCCCGGCCTTCACAAAGGCAAGAGGGCGCCGAGAGAAAGCCACGTCGGCCATGGCGGCACGGACACGGCGTGCCGCGGTGTAACCACGGCTACGATGCGAAGAAGCTAAAGCGAAGCGAGCATCACTTCGAGAGCTCACCGCGATTATGACGGTGTGCTTGGTGAAAAGCGAGCAATTTGGAACGACGGGGCCCACGGTGAGGTCGATGGTGGCGGAGCTCCTGCCGGTCACAGGGAAGAACACGTTGCGCCGGTCGATTCCGGCCAACCCAAGCGACGCGAGCAAGCCTACGAGGAGCGCTAGGTCACGGTGATCATGCTGGTTTAGCTAGGCACGATGGAAAGGGGTCGACGGCGGCTACGGTGAGCGGCGGAGCTGAGCGGTGGTGGAACAGAGCAGAGAAGTAAAGGAAGGATGACGACGGCGGGTGCTCCTATTTATAGAAGGGAAGGAGGCGTCCGGTATAGTAGGCCAGAGTCCAACGGCTAGTTTTTAAACGAGCCGAGGGTCGGGAGTTCCGACTTGAGTTGGTCGGGAGTTCCGGCAGTCGGAAGTCCCGGTAAGCGTTGGGAGTTTCGACACCTTACATACTTTAACTCAGTTACTGTTGGCGCAGTGCAAGTCATGCGGTATGGCAACGGCTAGAAAACAGCTAGTTTTTCAAAGGGGCTATAAATATCCATTAGCCTCCACCTTTGGAGGCTGCTGATTCTGCAGGTTCAAATACACGTTTTTGAGCCTTGCCAACTCTTCCAACCCTCTCTTAGTGAGTGTGTAATCCAAATTGCCAAATCTATTAGTGGGTTGAGATAAATTCAAAATTAAGAGCAAGCCACCACTTGCGCACTTGTGCATATTGTCTATTTCTTGATTCACATTTGTTACTCTTGGACTCTTCGGTCCTAGACGGCTAGACGTCGTCGGAGAGCACCCGAGAGATTGTGGTTGCCTTAGAAAGTCTGTAACGGTCGATTCCGCCGCCGTAAGGCAAGGAATCATCTAGTGAAAGGAGGAAAAGGAGTTGGAAAAGACTATGGCTATAGTGACCTTCGTGGTACCCTCTAGGGCTGACCTTCGCTAGGTCGCCCGCAGCCCCCTCAACGGAGATTAGGACTCAACGGAGTCCGAACTTCGGTAAAACAAATATCGTGTCTCAATTCGTATTTCATTTGATATTTGTGTTTATCTAGCTCTTGTGCAGGTTACCTGTGTGTGGCACTATCTTTAGTGATTGCCTACAGGTTGGTCTGAAGATTGAAATCAAAAGGAGCAAGTTTGGGGCTATTCGACAGAACACGTGTATACCGAAACCTACCGGACACGTCCGGTATTAGAGCTCAGTGCTAAATTTATTTGATCTGTGTTCTACCTCTTATGTTGCAGGTTCTAGGCTCCTAGGATTATTTAATATTGTTTATTTAATCGTTGGCTAACTTGCGAGGGGTTGTATTACTCTAATTTGGAATTTCCACTCGGAAACTCCTATTACTAAATTGTTTCTGTTTTTAAATGTGTTAATTTTTAGAAACACCTATTCACCCCTCCTCTAGGCGGCATCCTAGGTCCTTTCATTAGACAACCGAACGAGGCTCCGATTGCATTTGTCCCACCTGTGTCGATTGAGGACCGTATATTGCTGTGGATGGTAGTCAGGTCACAGACTTATTACCCTGTGCATATACTTACTTATGGGAGCAGGAAGACTTGTTACTCTCTTGTCGTGGGTTCCGGCTCTTTCTAGATCGGCTTTTAGGGGTGGGTATTAGGTGGAGGTCTAAGCACCATACTTAGACTGGGTCTCAGGTGTTGGGGGCTTGGAGTCCAAGTTTGGACGAGAACCTAGACCCCTTGACACGAGTGGGACGAGTTGGTTCCGTTTGTGCCTGGGGTACAAGCGGGGCATGTGTTTCGGGATATCTAGCTAGGATACATTGATTTGTGAATCACCGTTTTTGTGAGACGGTACGACTTGGCTATGATCTAGCACCGTAGTGAGAACTGAAATATGAAATATGATGAAATGGTTCTGATTGCTTACCACCTGCTTGAAAACAGCATAGATGCTTACATAGAATGGTTAGTTAATGAACTAATGATGACTGCTAATAAAATTGAATATAAGGACGCACGTTTAGTAATGCTTCATGTAAATGCAATAACCCACAAGGCAGATAGTCTTGCATATTCTTGGAGTCTTTTATTTTTCTCCTGTCGAGTAAGTCTTGCTGAGTATAATCGAGTGCTCAGGGTTTTATCCCCCTGTTGCAGGTGACCGATGGATGTTAGACGACTTTTTTTGTGTGAAAACTTTTACGGTGGGTTGAGAGGATTCCTTTTCGCTCACGGTCCTAGGGTTTATTTATAACCCTCACTAAAAGTTTTAGAAAAAAATTTAATGATCTACCATAATATCTCGATTTATAAATGTTCACTATGTTAATAATTCACCATTAATTTTTATTTCATTGTAATTACGATTATATGTTGTTCTCATTTGCCAAGATAAAAATGTCAACCTAAATGTATAAACTCTTTTACATGTAAAATTGTCTTAATTTCGCTATTGCATTCAATTAGTTTAAGTACTCTAATGTTGTAATAAAGTGACGTAAGAAATGATTAAGAATATTGTAAGCTTTATTCTACAAACTATGGATTTTCGAGTTCTTTCTTATGGTGTGCTCGACGGAACGGCACGATTAAGTGTATTTTCTTGAATACTTAATGTCTAATAGAAGTACTCATGAGAAGGCATTGGATTAGCGACTCTGCGAGACGAACCCGCACACAGGCAAACCGCTTCACGCTGAAATCTACCGGCCGCAGAAGGCGAAGCGAGGAAAAAGCTGGAGCTGGCAGCGCGATGACGCCGCGGAGAGGGAGACAGGTGAGGTGACGTCACCGGTGGGAGATGCCTTTTGACTGACAGTCTGACGCGTGACGCCTCCCTCTCCGTGGAAGAAGGAAGGAACGAGGAAGAAAAAAGCTGCTGCCCCTGGCAGCATATTCTGGCTTCGCGATCGGGGTACTATGCGCGTCCCAGGAAAAAAGGGGCGCGTCAATTTCCGTCTCTGCACTGCAGTGCGGCCGCCTGCCGCCTGCCGCCTGCCGCGCGTGGGGTTGGGACGGTTGTTGTTGACTTGTTGGTGAGGCGAAGGCAGGAGAAGCGGGAAGCGCCGCTGGCCGTGGCCGCTGCCCGGCCACCGGAAGAGTTTCTTCTGTGCGCCCGCGCGCTCCCTTCCTCTTCAGATCAAAAACAGGGCAGGGCATCTGCGATTTCGGCGAGATTCGAGCACCGGCGCCGTCACGTCTGATCGGGATCACCGGATCGCACGCACGTCTTCGTTGGTGTACAAGAGCGAGTAAAATAATAGTTCTATAGTCAAACAAATACTGATGTTAAAGAGAGAAAAAGATAAGAACTTGATTCTCGTGTAAGCAACCAGCTGAATACGAGAGCTTGTGTGATGACGACGGACACATGAATGTGAAGACAGTTAGAAAAGAGAATGTGTGATATAGGTAAAAGTATTAATAAAAACTTTTTTATATATACTTGGCTTGACTTTTACAACTTAGCTAATAGCAAACACTTGATTTTATTATTGGACTTATTTTAATTGAGTGTTTTGAGCATCAAGCATTCAAGTACATCGCAAGCGGCGGCGTCCGGAGATGTAACCAATGGGGGTGAAAGAAACTGCGTCGGGGCTGTGGCGCTGTGGGCAAGGGTGGCTGGAATCAAGCGCTTCCAAGTAAAGAAAAAGGAGAGATAAAACAAAGGAAAGAGGAAGTTTTACTGATAGATGCGGCCCACAGTCACAAGTCTATTATCTTATCCATTCTTATCTCTCCAACCAAACAATAAAATATACTGATTTCATTCCTCTAATTGAACAAATTTATAGGATCATCCTGCCCATAAGAAATACTCCCTTCATCCAAAAAAATACAATTCTCGCTTTTTTAGAAGTCAAGCCATTCGAACGACAAAATTTATATTAAAAAGGCACTAACATTCATGATATAAAATAAGTATCATTGGATTAGTTATAGAATATATTTTATAAAATTTATTTGGACACAAATGCTAATCTTTGCTTGAACTAGATTTACCAAAGACGGATCCCATAATTGTATTCTTTTTGTGGACGGGGTAGTAGAATATATTTCGCACTCCTTTTTATCCCCAAACCAAATACATCTTAGATAACTCACGAAATGGACCGGTTATGATTTGCCACTAAGACTTTGTTTTTTCACAAGATTTTACCTCAGATCAATAAGAATGATGCTCTTTAATTGTCAACTAAAATACCTATAATGGCTAGCGTTACGTTTATGTAAGTAAATCTATGATATCAAAATCTATACCTATATTTATATCTACACCTAAATATATCTGTATTTGTATCTATATCTATATTTATACTTAAACATAGGAGTATCTATATCTGTACCTATTCAAATATATTACAAAAGGGAATTCGCTATCTTCTTTTACTTCTTCACATCTCTTTCTGTCTCGTATGCGATCTAGTATATTTTTAACCCATGCTCATACGAGTCAAAATAACGCGCGTTCAACAACAAGAGAAGTTCAATTTCAAGACATAGTGGAACCCTCAAGTCGTAGATCATCCTAGTAATGGTGTAATATCTATATGATAATCCGTTACAACCCACGCATATATTTGCTAGTAAAAATACAATCTAATAATCTGGTTGTGTGGTAATGGCAACGGAAGTTGCTACGTATTGTAGGAGTAATTGCAAATTCTAAACATCCATCAACGCTGGTGTATCCTATATCCAGTGTGGAATGGAAAAACATAAACACGGCCAGCCAGCAGGGAGAGCCACGGTTCATGGCTTCACGCGGACGCGCCCGCAACCCGACCCGACCCGATTTTAACCCCGTCTAGCCCCCTTCCTATAAATGTTCATGCAGCCCGAGGCACGACGTCACGGCACGAAGCCCGCTTTTTTAGCCCGACACGAGCACGGCCCGACCCGGTGACGTGTGGGCCCGGGCTGGCCCGGCCCGGTACAGCAGGCCGTGCCTGGGCCGTACCCCAGGCCCGTGGGCTGGCATGGCACGGCCCGGCTTTTTAGGGTCGGCCCGACAGCGGCCCGCCATCCCCTCTCCCCAACGGCCCAAGGCGACGGCCCAACTGCTCTCCGCCTCCCCCTTCGTATATAAGTGGCGCCGGCTCCCTCTCCCCTCCCTCACCAAACCCTAAATCATTCAGTCATCTCATTCCCTACCCAGGCACCCACCCACGCCGCTCCGCCCTCTCGAGTCGCTCTCGCTCTTGCCTCGTCGTCTCTGGTGACCTCCCCGACTCCGGTGACCTCGATTCGATCCGCCTGCCGCCGTCGAGCCGCTCCCTTCTCCTCCTCCCTGATACCATCCCTCTCTCCCATCTCCCTCTCCCTCTCTCCCCTCGACCCCTCTAGATCTTGGTGATTATGTGAGTTCTTGTTACTATCCTTCCTCCGCCACCGCTCATCGTCCTTGTTAACGGTGTGTCGTTTTCTCTTGGGGGTCGTCATCTTCTCCGGCAGCGGGCTCCGGTTGCGCAACCCGAACCCTAACCCTCTTCTTCTATCTTGATCTGTCTGACTGTTTCTAATTATGTATGTTCCTCTTCCTCCTTCATCTCTTTTTGCAAGTCGGTAGCCGATGCTTCGTCCTCTAGCTGTGGCATAGAGCGAGCAAGGCGGCCACTCGCACCGTTGAGGAATGGGGCTGGAGAGGCCATGGCTGAAGATGATGGTGTCCTTCCGCTAGGCCTGGCCCCCGAGGGCGAGAACGACAACGACACCCGTGACGACGCTGCTGCGTTGCTCGGTATAGATCTCGGAGACGGCTATGCTCCGATCGATCTGGATGGCGGCGGTGGTGAAGGGGCGACGGCGACTGGGACCACGGTCAGCTCCACCAGCTCTACTCCATCTGTTGCTGGTACTGGTACCTCTGTTGGTAAGCGTAAATCTGCTGTATGGGTTGATTTTGATGAGATCCATGAGACTATGAATGGAGTTAAAATTTGCACTAAAGCTACCTGTAAAATGTGTAAGAATACTTTTATACGCTAGATTTAGTCTTTGTAATGGTCACTTGAAGAGGCACCAGAAATCTTGTAAGCAAAAAACTGATCAACGTGCTAGGGTTTAGTCTTGGCTTGCTTACAATCCTGATGGTTCTGTGCATAACTAGGACTATAAATCTGATGTTGCTAGATCTGAATTGTGTCGTTTGATTTCTAGGCTTGATCTGCCGTTAGGTATCGGTGAGACAGAGGCCTGGGAGGAGTACATTGTTCGTGCTCATAACCCTAGGTTTGTTAAGGTATCTAGACAGACCACCACCAGAGATCTTAGTAAGCTGTTTACTGAACGTCGTAATATGCTTAAGAATCATGTGTTGTCTGTTGTTTCCTCTGTTGCACTGACTTCAGACATTTGGTCTGGTAATGCTAAGGAAGACTTCATTACTGTTGTTGCTCATTATGTCAGTGCTAGTTGGGAGTTACAGAAAAAGGTTACTGGTTTTAGATTGATTGAGGTAAAACATACTGGTGAAAATATTGCTAAAAAAATTGCTTGTGTGATTGGGGAGTATGGTCTGATTGATAAGGTTTTCTCTATACCTTTAGACAATGCTTCTTCTAATGCTAGGGCTATGAGTACTTTGACACCTCTGTTTGTTGGTTATTTGGGTGCTGATCCTTCACTTGAGCCTGCAGATCCTTCTAAGGTTAACTATAGTATTCTGCATCAATGTTGTGCTTATCATATCATTAATCTGATTATAAAATCTAGTTTAAAACGGTTCAAACCTTACTTAGAAGATTTAAGATCTGCTATTAACTTCTTGAATTCCTCTAATCAAAGAATTGCTATGTTCAAGAACCACTTTACTGCTTAAGGTGTTAGACCTAGAAAGTTTGGCTTAGATATGATGTTAGATGGAATGCTACATACCTTATGCTTAAACACTTGGTTCCATATAAGGATGTTTTTTCTGTGTTCATTAATGCCAATTATGGGTCACAATTGTTGTCGCAAGCAAGGCATTGGTATAGGTGAGAAGATATTAGAGTTCTTAGAAATATTTTATGAAAGCACTGTTGTTCTCTCTCGTGTTTATTATGCAACTAGTCCACTTATTCTGCACCATCTTCTTGATATTGCTTCACATTTGCATGCAAGTGAAAAAGATCAAAATCTAATGTCTATTGTATATCCTATGAAGCTTCAATTGCTTAAATACTGGCATGACATACCTCTGTTATATTCATTTGCATTCATTCTTGATCCTAGAGTTAAGATGAGAGGTCTATTTAATGTTCTGCAATTACTTAAAGAGTACACTGGTTGTGAATACAGTTCATATTATGCTGATGTGAGAACTGAAATTTACAAGTTGTTTAATAAATATGAGAGAAAGTTTGGTGCAGCTAGGTCTCAAAGGGCTACACAGCCTGCAAGCCATACAGGTAAAAGAAAACAGGCATGGGGAAGGATTTTTGGAGGCCCTAGATCTGGTGTTGTTGGTCCTTCCCCTATCTCTGCCCCCACTTCATCTACATCTAGTTCTGTTATCTGTGAGCTCACAGTTTATGTTGACAGTGACAATGTTACTACATATAAGGATGATTTTGATTTACTTCTACGGTGGCGTGACCATAAACTAACCTATCCAATCATATCTATCATGGCTAGAGATATTATGCCAGTTCTGCTTTCTCTTGTCTCTTCATAATCATGTTTTGACTTAGCGGGAAGGATCATTGAGGAGCTGCAGCGGCGCTTTTGTTGCTGAAACTATGGAGATCTTGACTTCCATAAATGATTGGGAGTTAGGAGAAACAAGGTTACAGCATGTTGTTGACAACCAAGAGTTGGAGGATTGCTTCAAGAATTTATATCTCGATGAAGATGAAGCTGGTACATCTAGGGGTGATGCTGGTGCATCTGGGGGTGCTGCTGCTGGTACATCTAGGGGTGCTACTGCTGGTATATCTAGGGGTGCTGCTGGTTGAGACTAGGGGTGCTGCTAGTACATCTGGAGGTGTTGCTGCTGGTACATCTTGAGAGTTGAGACTTGAGAGTTGAGAGTGTGATCTATAAGTATTTGTTTTCTGTGAGAATTGAGACCTTTAAACATGTTTAAGACTTAATTAAGAGTTGTACTGCACTTTTTTTTTCTTTTTAGGGTTTCTCACAAGGGTGAGTTTTAACTAGAAATGTTTTTAATGAGGCAGCATTGCACAAACAGCTCAGTTATCTTAAGTCTCTCTTGTGTCTTTTATTTCGTTGGATTTGGTCATTAAGAGTTGAGTTCAGTTTTGATTTGTGAATGTAAAATTTGGTAAGTGATCTGATTGAGTGATTGTGAATGTGAACTTGGAAGTTGTAATCTGTGAACTTAGAACTTATAATCTGTGCTTGTGATCTGATTGAGAATGTCATATTTGCTAAGTGTTGTATGAGATGAATTTTTTGAGGTGATTTAAGGGGACCGGGCTGTGGGCTGGTACGGGCCGCAGAATTAGCCATGCTCAACGGTTAAGATGGCCCGACCATCGCCCATAGGGCCGTTCGGGCCGCAGAGAGCAGGCCGCGGTGCACGCATTCGCACGCAACGAGAGCAGCCCGCGTGCCGTGCCGCCCGAACCCCAGCGGGCGGGTCTGGCCCAGGCCGGGCCATGCCGATGGCCATATATACCCCTTCCCCGTCGATCCCCTACCCTTCGTCGTCGGCCGAGAGGGAGGCGCGGCCCCAATTCCCACCGCCTCCGGCCGCCATCGCCGCGGCCGGGAAGACCTTGTCGCTCGCGCCTCCGCCGAGCACAAGCGCCGCGCGGTCTGTCCCTCCATGTTCTCCCGCTGCCGAATTCTCCACGCGACGCTCCGCACTTCGCTGCTTCGTGCTGGCGCCCGCAGCGCCGTCCTCTCTTCTCCCCGGAGTCTAGTGTGGGCAGAGATCCGTCCTGGTTTGGTCTTGGTCCTATTCCTTCCCGTGCAGGTAAGCAATTTCTCCGAGTAATTCTTAGCTCGCTGGGATGGATTCCTTTGTTCTTATTTCGAACAATCAAACCCAGTTTTCGGCCATTTCCATGGCTCAAGTCAAATTCACCTTTAATTTAATAATACTCTCGGGTTTTGTTCCTAGTGATTCACCATCCCCGATTGCCAGTTGTGATTCCGTTAAATTTGTAGCCGCGATTTTTTTTTCTTATGCCGTAGTCTGCAGCTGTTCTCAGTAGGGGTTCATTTTCTTCTCCTCTGTCTCGGGGGAGGGGGCCCCGGGGGCCTCATAGCCTTGATTTTAGTCGGGTACTCGGGTTGATCTGTGTTTCGTTTGTGTTATTTTAACAATCTTCTGGTCTATTTCTGTAGTTTTGGCAAAGTGATTTCAAAATTTTTCTAGCGAAACTGTGCGCACTTTGTTCTGTCTACTGCTGAATATATTTGCAGGGATGCAAAAGCTTTTGGATTTGTACTCACAGTACATTTCTGTGTGGGATCAGGGGTTGGATGGAATTTTCATATCGTATAAAATTCTACTGTGTGTCAGTGGTCTACTAACCATATATACTGTCCTCAGTGACCAACATCTTCATATTGTGTTGGTCAGATTGAAGAAGAAATATGAAATAACTGTAGCCACCATTCCTTAAGCTTAACCTGATCCCCATAGCGCCAACACCCCTCACCCACCCACCCACACACCCAAATAAAAAAAATCAATGATGCTGGTAATTTCAATCCATAGTTTCCCAGTGGGATTCAACGTTGGAAGGTACAATGTTGAGAAATATATTTATTGTGATTCTACTGCCTACTTCACTATTGTTGATCTCCAGTCCACTACTAGTAAAATGTAACGTTCTTACAAGTACAATTTGTGGCAGTGTACATTTCAGTGATATTGATCCTGTGAACTTTAGCTCCACTGCATGTACATCTTTTGTTTGTTTATTAATTCACGCTTGCAATGGCTGCAGTATGGCGATTGGCCAGATAATTAATTTTATCACTGATTGTATGTATTTCTGTTCCTTTTCAGGATTTTTGTTAATGATGGGAGAGAATAAATGGATGGGAAAAAGATGGGAGGACATGGACACTGATGTCCTTGTGAAGATATTCAAGGAACTAAATTTGGTTGAGCTGTCACCGGTGTCTCAAGTTTGTCGTTTGTGGCGTTCGGCCTGTTCAGATCCACTTATTTGGGGCACTCTTGACTTTGGATTGTTAAAATCCAATTTTATTCAGACAAGAGCATCACCATATATTTGGGTTGATGATAGGTCTGACAAGAGACTTGCAAGAATACTACGGGTGGCTATGGCAATTAGCTGTGGGAATGTCAATTGCATGATATTCCATTACAATTTGTTCATGAAAGATGAGCACCTTCGTTTCATCTCAGAAAGGTAACAACACCTTGTATGTTTTATCAATGTTGTGGTTCCACATTCCTATGTTGATGTGTCATATATTTGATGTGTGATATGTTGCGTAATCCTACAGTCGATTTTTCAACACAATAGTTGAACCATCTTATGGTTTTCTATAGAAATGTCCAAATGGGTGCTTGTATCTAGTGGTGATATATGAGCTCTGCAGTTGAATCTTGCATAAACATTTATGCATTATCACAAGTAAATATTCTATGTAAATTGCAACTATTCTTTCATGCACTTTTGTGTTAGTAAATTTGGATAGCCGCTATTTCATAGCCATTCAAACAGGTGGGGGTCTAGGGAAGGCTGTTTCCTTAAGGGCCCGTTCGTTTAGACTGATTTCTGGCCGGAACGCTTCCTGGTGATAGTTGGCCGTACGTTCCTGTCCGGATCAGTTCCGGCACTCGATTCCGTGCGAAACGAACGTGCCCTAAGTTAAATCTGCTCTTATTTCTTTGGTACATTATTCTTCTGATTATATCTTATTGTTCCGTGGTCTCGTTTCATTGAAGAGGCTAACGCTATATAGTCTTGCCTGATGTCTAGCAGGTCTCCTCACTTAAAACGGTTGGTTATGCCAGCATGGAACCGCATCACCAAAGTGGCAATATGTCAAGCTATCCAGAGGTGGCAGGAGCTGGAGTCCTTGACAATGCCTACCATTGGACATCCTCCATATATTATGGAAGAGATAGCAAGGAGCTGCAAGAATTTCACAGAACTTAAGATCATGGGCTCATTTGATCAACAATTTGCCTCAGCGATTCTGCAGTTCCTTCCAAAGTTGAAAGTGCTGAGCCTTCGTTGCTCTAAAGTGTCCATGGATGCACTGCAATGCTTGCTGAACTCGATGGAATATCTTGAGGTCCTGAATATCTCCCACTGCCTGCTGTTGGTCGTCGCGGCAAATGGGCGGAAGCAAGTGGTTCATGAACTGGACAGCCAGATTCTCGAGAGGGCTTCACGGCTGCGTGAATTCCACTACTGCCAGAGTAGGTTGTGCGTCACGTGCCAGCGGATGGTGGTGGATGAAGGCATCATGCGCTGGTACAGGTACGAGGATTGGTTTTGGCGTCAGGATGAGGTGAGGTCCCTTGATCCGCTGCAAGATTATGGGAAGCTATTTGATGCTGGTTGCGAGAGGTTGACGTCTGTGGAGTAGATGCTGATAATAATAGGGGAACAAAATCCGCCTCCTCAGTGTAGAAACTTGCTGACAGGCATTCCTAAAACAGAGCAAGCGACGAGTTGTGACAATAGATAAATAATAATATCGACAACAATGTGCGTGAATATATGGGGTGCGCGTGTGTTTAGTTTAGCTAGTGCGGTAAATCCATAAATAGTTCGTCGTGTTTGGAGGAGCTTTGTGATAGCAGCCAGTATGGTGACAAGAGTGCACAACTCTGCACAATTTGTTTTTAAGTGATGTTGCATTGGACATCAAGTATAGTATTTGGCTTTACACACTGTAGCGTAAAAGACTAAAGGCCCGTTGGCTTGTCTTAAATTTGGCTTATTCGGCTTGTTTTTTCAGCCAGAACAGTGTTTTTCTCTCACAACAATTCAGCCGGAACAGTGTTTTTCAGCCAGTTTCAGCCAAAGTTTAGACCAGCGAACGGGGCCTAACCCTGCTAGTGCTAGTTAGTCGTGACGAGTCCCGTGCTGTTTTTTTTATACGAAAAAATTGTTATTGACCTTCTCTGTCTCTGCTCAAAAGTCTGCCCTACCCTTTTGGGCGCCTTGAGTTTTCGTGAAAATGCATTCTGGATGGTTTCAGCTGGTTTTCAAATTATTCAACTTGAAGTGACATGAACTCATGATCCTAGCTTGTTCTGGTGTCGCCTTGTATTAATGATGCAGTGACGTCACTGAAATTATTGGGTGATTGAGCCGTGTGCTCTCTGGTAATAATACTATAAAATAAGGTAGCATATGGCTAAAAAAGAAACAGATAAATGAGATAGCATCACACGCCCATTTAAGCGGCCAATCGCCATTAGCAACGCCATAAGTGAATTTTTTTTATTGAGACGACATGATAAGTGAAATCGTGTCGTGGCAAAGTCACTATCTCATCATTAGTACCCCAAGACCCAAGTGCACTTGCACGTCACCAATGGCACAATTAGCTTATATGTTGTAGAACAATATTTATTTTGAAATAAACGTGCTGACAATTATTCCTTTTTAATTTAACGTTCCCTTTGGTACTTGGCGGCAGGTGAAGCGTATAATACACGTATACGGGTATAAAATGGGTGGGGCACACCGCGGGGCACATTGTTATGTTCGGAAACAATAATAATTTCACCTGCGCCAAGAAAATTCTCATCTTACAAACCACAGCAATATTCTGACTGATTTGTTGTGGAAGAAAAATACTGTTTTGACTAAAAAACAAAAAATACGGATTCCAAGCCACCAAAAAAATAATGGACAGCCGATCAGTTGCTGTCAGCCATAGTGATCTGGTACAGTGGTACCACGATTCACGAATAGTGCTTGTCTGATTGATGCCGTTTTCTTTTGGAGGGAATGCAGCCTGCAGAATCTTCTATTGGGAGAGTTGTTGGGTTGCCGTGGTCTGAGGCTCTGAGCTGAAGCAAGAGGACAAAAAAACGCTCTCAAGCAACAGCAACCGCTCTTGGGCTCCTGTTAGCTTCTTGATCGTCAAGGGCCGTTTGTCCCAGCACAACCGTCAATCAAACGCGCTGCGGTGCGGCGACCGGCGAGCCACCACGACACTCGCCGCCGGTGCAGAAACCGTAAAACCGACGAGCAGAAAAGATGCCTGGGCAAGGCAAGGTAGGATGACCTACCTACTCCTACCAGGGATCCACACCACAGCGCAGAGCTTGTCTTGAATTTGCACCCGTGAAACGACAGTCACTCGTGGCTCGTGGCCCCCTGGCCCTGTAGGAGGTGTTTGGTTAGGTGGCTAACTCAGCCATGTTCTGATGTTCAGGTTGTTTAGTTGCTTGTTTAGAGGTCGAAGTCAGGCTTCAGGGTGGCTGAAGCCACCCAACGCCATTTAGCTAGGCTCTAGAAAAACGCAGAGATCGGTCGTTTTTGAGAGCCAGGCTCCACTGAGCTCGTGTGCGCGATTGTCTCACCGCGCTGCTCCTCACCTCTCACCTCTGCTCCTTCGTGCTCCCCGTTGGCTTGGAGATGCGCCTGGTTCCCACGCCGGAGATGCGCCTGCACTGGAAGTTCCGCGGCACCGACACCTCGCCACCCAACGCCGCCGCCGCGATGCTCGCCGACCGCCGCGCCGTGCGGCTCCAGGGTCATCTGCCCGTTGCCGTTCTGCGAGAGCCACTGCTGGTACAGGCTGTCCCACCCGCCCTTGCTGACGGCGCGGCGCACTGCTGTTGCCGAAGTAGATGAACACCATGGCGCGCAGCCAGCTCATCTCGTTGCAGTCGGCCGCCGTCGTGCCGAGCTCCGGGAAGAGGCCGCGCATCGTGTTCAGGAGGTCAGAGCACCCGCCGAGGAAGAGTGTCTGGAAGAAGGCGTGCCTGTGCTGCAGGACGACCCGGATGGTGAGGTCCGGGAGGACCGGCGTCGCTCGCGCTGCCGTGCTCGCCTTCCACTTCCAGAGGCCTACGCTCCGACTCCGAGCGTGTCATCACTCGCACGGCACGGTGCACCCTGCCGCTGGTGCCGGCCGCAATTTGGAATTCTGGATGGATGACGCACCTCCGTTCAACAGCCTGCAATTTTAACGGCATCTGCAATTTTCCCCAAACTGTGCTGCTAATTGGATAACACTGGGCAGCAGGCCAGGCTTGCTCTGAAGTCCACGATGACCAGATGTTGCCATGGCTCGCTGGAGGATGGTCGTCTCCCACTTGGCGATGAGGTCGGCGGCGCCCTACTCCATGGTCCTCTGGATGTTGACCACCGTCACCGTCGGTGGGACCTTCGAGACCTTCAGGCACCAGAGATGACGCCGCCCTCCTCCTCCTCCGCTGTCTGGGGCGTGGGCGGCGGGGTCCGAAAAGACCAGGCTCCGAGCTATGGCGTCGAGTAGCAAAGCCCACCACCGGCGAGGGTGCCCACCAGATATCTGTGAAAATGTCTCAAAAAGGGGTTAAAGTAACCGGCCCAGAGAAGAGTTGATTCTAGGTAAAGTAAAGGAAAAAGTCTATTTTTGTCATCCAACTATGGCTGCAGTTTGTTTCTAACTCTCTAACTCTAAAACCGGACAACCGCAGTCTCTTAACTTTCAAAACCATTTAAAATTGGCCCTCGCGTCCGTTCCACCATGGTTTCGGTCCAGTCAACCCATGGCGACCATGATTTTTTTGATCCTTGTCCTTCGCATAAGTGCATGCGGTCAATGAGCGAGAGCAGAGAGAGAGAGCGCAGGGCTGATTTGGACGCGCGGCCGCACTTGCCGTCCACCCTTCCCGGCGAGGCCCTCGATACGGCCTCATCTCCGGACGAACTCGCCACAGCCACCCGCACTCGCTGCTCTCCTGTGCGCAGATCCGATGCGGGATGGCGCCGGGCTGCTCACCGTCGCTGGAGGTGCTGCCCACGGGAGGGACCGCCTGATGCCGCGCCGGGTTGGCCACGCTCGCATCTTGCGCCGCCTCGTTGCGTGTTGGGGCTGGACGAGCAGAAGAGACCGCACCTGGAGAGGCCGCCATGGCCGGCCGAGGCGTGACCCGGAGAGGCAGCCATGGCCTGCCGTGCCCCCACGTCGAGCCCCACGCGCCATAGCTGCGATAGGACGACCGCTCTCCCGAGCTCCGACGAGACGCCGTCGCTGCGTTGGCCGCCACCGTGAGCGCGCCCCGGCCTCCTTCCTCGCACGCTGCCGTTAACGAGAGCAGAGAGGGAAGGACGAGCGCGAGCCGAAAGCGATTTAGGCGGCCACGAGAGAGCCCTGAGCCCCTCTCGCCATCATCGGCATGCGCGCGCGACGCCGCGTGCGACGCCATGGACCCAGCCTCCTCTGCTTCACCGGTCGTCTTCGTTGGTGCGCTGGACGGTGATGGATGACGGCCCCCCTCCTGGGCCCGCGAGGTGCCCGAGCTCTGGCTGCCCAGATCCAGCCAAGACGCCTGCCAAGACAAGCGAAGCGCGCAGCCGTGAAGCTTGACCGGCGAAAGCACGAGGCACCAAGGCAGCGTCTGCGGTAGAAATGGGCGTGGCGAGGCTGCCGAGAAAGAAGATGTGCTTGCTCGGCGGCGATGAGCGGCGCCGAGGACCGGTTTCGGCGGCGGCGGCAGGCTGCGACGAGCAAAGTGCTCAATCGACGCCAAAGCGGAAGAGCGCAGCTGGCCCAAGACGGCGTCCGTCTCGGCGCGGCAGGCGACGTCAACTACGAGCGGGCACGGTGTTCCTGCGGCCTCGTCGCGTAGGGCTTTGTGGCCTGTGCGGCTCGGCAAAGCAGAGCGGAGGTCGGTGGCGGCCGCCGACGAGCCGAGGCAGAGCTCTGCTGCGGGGCTGGCCACGGCAGCAGACTGAGGGCGGCGGCGGCTGCCCGAGGTGGAGGCCAAGAGAGGCGGCCGGACCTCCATGGCGTCGAGGCGGGTCGGCGCGGGGAGACGCGCGAGCTAGGCGTGGAGCTGTCGCGGCTGGACCTCCACGGCGTCGAGTGGCCGTGCACGGGGAGCCAGGCGTCGAGCGGCCGCAGTCGGAGCTCCATGGCGTCGGCAGTGTCTGCGGGGAGGCGGGCGTCGAGGCTGGCCCGGACCGGTGGCGGCTCGAACTCAACAACGCTTTGGCGTCGGTAGCTTGAGAGAGAGCTCGCAACCGCGGATGAGGAGCTGCTGGCGGGAGCTTGTCGTCGGTAGCCGGGAGGTGAGCGACAGGATGTGCCCCCTTGCGGAACTTGAGGCACGCCATCTCGGGGTTTCCTGTGGCCGTCGGCGGATGAGGCGTGGCCCGGCGGCGTCGCCGTCTTGCGGGACGACGCCCGGCCAGGCCCTGCGCCAGATCCGCACCTCTCCTTTACCACGGAACGGCAGCGGCTGAAGGAGAGCAGCACCGCCAAGGCCGCCCGCCCTGCTTCTTGTTCGTTCGCCGCGCCAAGTTAGCGGCGCAGGCTGCTGCCGCCCCTTCGCCGCTCCTGCCCTGGCTGGAGGAGAGAGAGAGGAAGAAGAGCGAGGGAGGCGTGGGGCTCTCTCTCTATCTCTGCCCCCTCCGCTCCGCCCTGCTGTCTCTCTCTCTCTCTCCTTCCCTCTCTGCTCTCGCTCATTGACCGCGTGACAGTCGCGAAGGGACGAGGACTGGGCCAAAACCGCGGTCGCCGCGGGTTGACTGGGCTGAAACCACGGTGGAACGGACGCGAGGGCCAATTTTAAACGGTTTTGAGAGTTAAGGGACTGCGGTTGTCTGGTTTTGGAGTTTGAGGGCTAGAAACAAACTGTAGGCATAGTTGGAGGGCCAAAAATGAACTTTTTCCTAAAGTATATTAGACAATGAAATAAACTATTTATTAGCCAGACTTAAATAACTTAGGTAATCAAACAACTAGCAATTGGTTTATTGGGGACAGGCTAAAGCTGTCTAGGCTAAAATTCTAGGCCTGGTTCGTTTCTCTTGTAATCCATCTTTTTCAGCTTGTTTTTTAGTTGGAACAGCGTTTTTCTCTCACAACAAATTAGCTAGAACAGTGTTTTGGTTTATTTTTTCAGCGAAGCGAACGAGCCCTTGCCAGGAAACCAAACACATACTCCCTACCTTTTGGCGCAGTAACAGTAAACCACCCGCACGATTCGAAAAAAAAGAATGAAGTAACCCGCTGACCACTGCACATACATCGTCACCTATGGGGCTGTAGAAGTACTCGTCTCGTCCCAAAATAAGTCTTCATGTCATAATTTGAGTCAACAATCATAACTTTAACTAAATACATCTAAAAAATAATAATATTTGTGATACTAGATAAACATCATTATTAACTACGTACGTTGTATTACGGTCCGCAATGCAGCCGTTGCACCTAGGCGAAGGGGACGGCCACGGCCGCAACCTTCACGATCACCGCACGTAGCCGCGACATGTAGCATCGGCTCTTGCAATTAGTCTCGGTCCCTCATAGTCATCGTTTGTAGTTCACGATCATCGCCTCATACCATCATCGTGTCATTTAGAACTCATAATGGGCATGTTCGCTGGTCGGTGCTGGTGCTAGTTTAGATTGGTTGATGCTGGTTTTTTTAGAGAAAAACATTGTTGGCTAGCTGGTTTGGGCTGGCTGAAATCAACAAGCGAACGGACCGATTACTAGACCGCTGTTTTGGTACTCCTACGTGTCATTTGTCAATAGTGAGGCGAACTGGGCAGGTCGAGTGGCAAATGTGGCCCGTGTTGACATTCATGGGCCTACTGAAGATAGCTAAAAGGTTCTGAACTCTACAGTAGATAGAATTTTCCTTTCGTTAAGGTTGTTTTAATTCAAGAAACGATGTGATTTCATTCTCTTTTCACTTTTTTTGTTTGGTTTACAAAATAAAAGATGATTCATCATCTCCTTATTTCTTATATAAATTAATAATTAATATATAAATAAGAAATGGCTTGATTCTACTAAAATTCATAAGATGAACCACTTTATGTAGCAAGAGATGTTTCTCAAACCAAACAAGCCTTTAAATTTCCACACGGGGACAAGGCCACAAGTCATCTGAATTCCAATTGCTGTAAATCCCTGATCATATATATTGATATTACTAATATTCAAAATGTAATCAAATCCACGATATGTACGCGTAGGGATCCCACTTACATCTGGGCCCCGGATCCGAGGTACCTCGAGATCTCCTCTGCACCCACTCGTCAGTCAGGCTATAAAATGCTTCACCCCTGAGAGCAGCTCTCTTCATCATCCCTCCATAAAAAGCTGCAGATATTTTTCTCCGCCTCCTCGCGTCCCTTTCCAAGTCGCCCGAAAAGACGAGACTACCCCGCTCCCCCGAAAGTCAGAGGGCCGGCGAGCCAGACCACCACAACCAGAATCAGGCACGCAGCGATGGCGGTGGCGGAGCTGTGGGAGACGCTGAAGCAGGCGATCGTCGCGAACACGGGGCTGTCGCCGGCGGCCTTCTTCACGGCCGTCGCGGTGGCGGCCGCGCTGTACCACGTCGTGTCGGGGCTCTTCGCGGCCCCGCCCCCGCCGCCGCCGCGCCCGCGGGAGGAGCCCGAGGCGGAGCCGCTCCCGCCCCCCGTGCAGATGGGGGAGGTCTCCGAGGAGGAGCTCCGCCAGTACGACGGCTCCGACCCTAAGAAGCCGCTCCTCATGGCCATCAAGGGCCAGATCTACGACGTCACCCAGAGCAGGTCTGTTCTTTGCGCCAAAACCATAACTTACCCCCTGTTTTCATGGATCGATCGCTGTTCTAGTGATTAGATTTTGTTGCGGTGGCCCGATTCTGCCGTAGTCGAGTCAGTATTCATCATATAATCTATTATTATGCCCTATATATGCGTAGAAGTATCGCTCCTACTTGCTATTGCTGTATGATTGTTGATGAAGTTGCATAATTGGCCGACTTTGCTGTACTATTTGGATGACCTGACTGAGTACGGCTTGCTGATTTTTTAGCACATACCGATTGCGTTATCGGTTCAATGATAGTTAGCTTTTTCAGATGTAACTATAGATTTGTTTTTTCTGATGATTGGAGTAATCCAAGTGATAAATTTGCTCGAATTTTCTGAGGTTTTGAATGCCTTGTCTATTTGAGCTTTTTGATATTGTCGTCTCTGTCTTCCCGGATTATGGGAGTAATCTTGGTTATAAATCGGCTGGAATTTCTCGTTTAATGTCTTGGCGCATTCGGGGCCTCAGTTGCCTGGGTGGCATCAAGATATGGAAAGCATCTATTGATTGCTTTGTTGTTTGTTATGGGGACATGTCCGCTATGGTTAGCAATATGAGCTGCCACTATGGTTAGCTAGGGGATGATTTTTTTTCTGCATTGGGTGAAAATTTAAGGTGTGAATCTCGGGCAGCAGGTCCACAACAAACTTTTGGGGCCTTGATATCAATTCCCTAATGTTTGTTGGGATCGCTTTCACTGATTTTTTCTTTGTTGTTTGGTATACCTGATTAGAATCTTTTTAGCACCAGTTGACTGTATGCCATCTGAGATGATGGCTGTAGAGTTGATAATGGAGAGTATATATGCTGATGATTGCCTGATTTGATATAGAGATTCAATGCTCATATAATAAGTTAACGTACCAATTTTTTACCTGTTGTGCTTGGATAAGTATTCCTTTCATCTGTGCAGCTGGGATTCCCAGATTTGCCAGTGAAAAGATGTGGTAAATATAGATAGGCGCTTCCTAAACAAAAAAAAAAGTTCGTGATATTTTTGCTAGTAAAGCGTTCTGATTCAATGGGAGATGAGGGCTACTTTTGGATATGTTTTTTATTTGGCACTGGTTGCCCGGGAGAATTAGTGAAAGCTGTTTTAATGGTTCTTTTCTTTTCTGTTGCTTTATTCTTTTTTTAGAAGTTTTGTGGTTTGATCCGGCAATGGAATACTATATGTGATGTCTCTTAGCTAGCCCTTGGTATGCAAGATGCAGTTGCAGCTGTACCCATATTTTGTGGTGGATGATGTGTTTTAAAACTTCTTAGATCTGTTATATTATTATATGCACATCTATCTTTGATTGTGCTTGTACTTTCACAATCACAATCATTCCACATTGCACGGCTGTCCATGCAAAACACATGGTCACTTTTATATTATGCATGCTTATGCTTATTTTATTCAAGAATAGTTGTGCTCATATGGTCAGTTGTGAATTCATTTCAGTGACTTACATGTTAGAAATTTGTTGTGCGGCTCTCTTACGGTTCAAATCCCCCCCTCCTTTCCCCTTCTTACTTTACATATTGAGTTCTGTATTTATAATGTTTATTAATGACCCTATGCAGAATGTTCTATGGACCTGGCGGACCTTATGCCCTATTCGCTGGTAAAGATGCCAGCAGAGCCCTAGCAAAGATGTCCTTTGAGCCGCAGGATCTTACTGGCGACATCTCTGGCCTAGGCCCATTTGAGCTTGACGCCCTGCAGGATTGGGAATACAAGTTCATGAGCAAGTATGTGAAGGTTGGTACTGTCAAGAAGACTGTCCCTGTTGAAGAAGGCAGCACCGCAAGCACGGCCCCTGAAACCAGTGAGACCACCACTGAGGCTGAGAAGGCACCGGCAACAGAAGAGAAGCCAAGGGAGGTATCTTCGGAGACGGTTAAGGAGAAGGAAGCCCCAGCTGATGAAGGTGCCCAGGAAAACTAGAGCTTCTCAGAGCCTCCTGTGTATGCAGCAATAATTCGACATGGTCCCATTCGGTTCGTGTTGGGGCCCTGCTATCCTCTCGTATCAGCAGCATGGCCTGTGTAATTGGATATGTCATCTGTACCAGCGCCATTGCCCTTGAGGTGCTGGTGCTTTATATATTGTTATATAGTCGTCGTTGCAGATTTTAAGACCAGGTTGTGCGCCTTACTCTGTTTGATCAGATAATCGGTGCTACTATAAAATGAGTTATTTTATTTGTATCCTATAAGATTATCCTACGTCGGAAATTCCTCAGTTACTCATCTCACCCATTTGGTAGGAACGCAATCAATATGGGTTATCGGCCGAAAGCATCGCGACGGGAAAAATTTCGCGGCTGGAAACGTCTAGCTCGCTTCGTTTTCCCGCGTGCCGGCCGAGGCTTGCTAACACCAGCACGTAAAATACTTTTTAAGTAAAAAAAGGTTATATCTGCTAAACTAAGTATCGAAATTAAAATCCGATTGATCATCGTATTCCTTGCAATAAACTCTTTGAAACAAGATCTCACGTGGACATATTTAGATAAAATTTTATTTACGAACATTTATCTCATGAAGATAGAACAATTCTTTTTATTAAGTACAGCGATGTTCTAGGTCTATGATAAAATGTACCGTCATCATAAAACAAATGTTCTAAGTCAAGAAGAATAATATTACAGATTTAGGATAAAACAATATATGTTCATGTGAATGGTATTATAATATCTGTGGAAATAGAAGAATAATAAATGAGAAAATCTATAAAATATATAGAAATATAAATAAAATGACATATAAAAAAGAGAATAAATTAATAAAAGATAGAACAAGGCATAAAGGAAAATAAAAAATAATAGAAAGAAAAAAGTCCACGTAAAAATAGGAGAAATAAAGAGCACAACAAGCCAATACTACTTGAACAACCTAAAATATACCACAAAATATCTCATGTGTATTATGGGAATATTTTCTCACCACTAGACAATGTATATGATTTGTCTCAATTATGAAATATTTATATTATTATAAACCATTTTAGAACATCATAAAACATAAAAAAATATCCTAGAACATCATATGTGTATCACATGAACATCAGAAAATACTACATAAATATCACAAAAATACATCGTAAAATATTACATATATAGTACACGAACATCACAAAATACAACATAGAACATCACAAATATACTACGTGAACATCACACAAAAAATCATAGAACTTCGTACGTATATTACGTAAACATCACAAAACACATCATAGAGCATCACATATATACAGCCTCTCCTCCTCAAAGCAGCCATGGCAAAAATTCTTCGAGGGGCTGTAGGGGGGCTCCATGAAATCAGCGGCGATAGTGGGGCTTGAGCCCCCCGCCCCACTGCTACTTTGTCCCTGGCTCGGTAAGAAAAAGTGCGTTCAACAAACATAAAACAAAACAAAAGGAGAATATCAAATGATGGAGCATTTGTAACCGTCTATGGTTCATTTTGTTGAGGTCAAAAAATCATGTTCTATTTAATTTACTGGTCAAGGCAACTTGGTTTGGTCGATTAGTAGTCATGTAATATGAACTACCGCTATGGTGTGCAATATGAGCTGCCGCTATGATTAGCTAGGGGATGATTTTTTTCGATGGGTGAAAATTTAATGTGTGAATCCCAGGCAGCAGGTCCACAACAAACTTTTGGGGCCTTCGTATCAATTCCCTAATGTTTGTTGCGGTCGCTTTCGCTTAATTTTTCTTTGTTCTTTGGTATATCTACTCAATTTTCTATTTGATTAGAATCTTTTTAGCACCAGTCGACTGTATGCCATCTGAGATGATGACTATAGAGTTGATAATGGAGAATATATTTGCTGATGATTACCTATCGTTTTTGTCGTGCCTGCCCATTGTAACACCCAAAAATTTTATTACAAATTAGCAATTAATTCTTAGCATTTATTAAATTCTCTAGGTATTTTTAACTTAGGCCAAATAATAAATATTGGATAAATAAAATAAACTATAAGGTTTAGAAACATGTTTGTTGCATTCATGCCGAATCATATTGGTTTTGGTTGAGTGTAGGGCTAGTTTATTTGAAGTTGAATTCAAATTCCATTTGAATTTGGCTTAGTATTGAAAAATAGATTTGGAAAAGGATTTGTTTTTGAAAATTTTACCTTTCTTCCATTATGGCCCAACCCTAGGTTCTGGCCCAGCCCCTTTTCTCTTTCTCCCCCTTCCTACGCTGGCCCGCTGGCGGCCCAGCCGCGCCTTCCCTTCCTCCTTTCTTTTTCTCCCGCACCGGCCTGTTCGCTCCAGCCCACTCGGAGTGACAGAACCGCCCAATTTATACAAGATCAAGTATGGTTGTCCCCGCTAACACGTTGACACGCGCATACTTTCACTTATATAAACCCGGTAGTCCGCCGAGTGTCACTAAGGACCTCGGTAAATCAACATCACAACCAAGATCGCGTGATTAAGCAAATACACATCACATACGCAGAGTTGCAGTAGAAATAATATTACAAATGGGTTCACAAATAATAGCACAAGTTTGGGTTTCAAAACCGATTTGTGAAAACAACATAGCTTTTAAATGATTACATTAATATAAGTTCCAAATACATTGCTAGCATAAGTGACATCCTTAGATAAAAGTATATAGATGAGAATAAATATAGAGTCACCGAGCCCACCGGTGGTTAGCCACCATCTTCAGCAGGCCGAGAACTTCACTTGCAACATGGTGGGATAAACCCTGAGTACTAGAATGTGCTCAGCTAGACTTACCCGTCATAAACCAAAAATAAAGTGACACCAAGGAGTATGCAAAGCTTTATAAGTGAAGGTAGCTTGACAACATTTTGAATAAAAAGCGATTAACTCAATTATACAATTATAATTATGTCATCAAGTTAATTATAACTATCCATCTCTGGATTAGCAACTATCCTGTGCTAGACATGTGATATATCATTTTAAGAGCATACAATAGTAACCATAGCAGGTGTAGTAATTCTATATTTATCCGAACCATCAACTTCCATAATACAATTACTACGATGTTGGAGCTAGCCAAGTTTCTCACTATCCGGGAGAGACAGCGATTCGAATCGATTTCAACCAGCTGGGAATTTATTCCTAACACAAACCTAGGTCTACCAGCCACGATAGCCTTAGGTCACCTTTGGTACAACTCAAGTACACATTTCGCGGGTTCGCCCAGCGCCGCACAATCAGGGACGCCAATGCTAGGACGCTCAGGCCCAGCCTGCCCTTGGCCTCAGTCTGGCTCCCCGCACATCCTTACTACCATCTAGAGTGCGCACTCTTATAGAGCGGGGCCCGCCCTGAGTTGAGCTACTCGGCTTCATGGTCGGAACGAGTTATCCGGCCAGCTAAGTGATAGGCATGCGTTCAATATTATCAAAAGGTCCAACAACGGTACGGTCCTTAATCGACACAGACGGGGATAGATCCACACCCAAGACCTACATGTCTTGTTGCTTCTCTATCGATATCTCGCCCGGTCTCCATTTATATTACCCCATGGTTCTTTTCCACGATAGCAATATAGCCAACCGTGCTTCGGTATCCACCTATATCTCGCAGGTGACAAGAAATCACCCGACTTCTACCGGTTTAAGCATGGCTAAACATATATTCGATCATGGACCTACACAGGGTTAAAGGTATATTTCTAGACAAGGAAATTATATGCATCAAGTGATTCCAATCAACTCTTATAACTTAATGCATCAATCATAAAGGACTCTAGTAATATTTTGTAAAATACTGGAAGACTTAAAATTGTTTGGGGCTTGCCTAGAATCCAACACAGTTTAGTGTTTGTTAGATGACACTCGCTTGGCGAGTATCTCTCATCCTAGCACTTGTCCGGTCCTTCCATCTTCGGGATAGGTTCACCATACATTGTCCTCGGGTTCGGCTCCAACATCCCGACCTTCATGTGGTTCATCTAGCGTACCTAGATGAGATGCAAGGTGTAAGTGCATGAATATGAAGAATGGTAATATGAGATGCATCACATAATAGCATTCAAGGCAAACATAAGATCATGCAAGACATAGGCACCTAGAGTTATTTTAACTAAACATCACACAACCTATTATAGAGGGATAGCAAGCATATTAGGCATGGCACACAAGTGAACTTAAGTTCAGATATTGCACACATGTATTGATTAAGAACTAACCAACATGTCTAGCTAAAACAAGAGTAAACTAAAGCAATCACCTAGCACATGTATAGAAATCTGGACAGCATCACCATAGTCACTTGTTTTATCCATAACTGGAGATCTAAGCATCCAACAAGGGTGACCCTAGACTTTTTGGAAAGCTAATGAAATTTCCTACAACATTGTTATTATCACCAATAGCTTATTCCAAATCTAACTAGGTCAAACATGTCAATATTTTAGATCTGTACAAAACTAGGACAGAAAAGTAGTAGTAGTTTGAAAACGGCATAACTGGAGTTATAGACATCAAACAAGCATGAACCTTAACTTTCTAGAAAGCTTATTAAATTATATAAAACATGTTTATTAACATCACAAGGTGATTCCGCCATTAACAAGGTCAATCAAGCACAATTGAGCACCTCTGTCTAGACTTGGACAGATTCTGTCATGCCACTTCACAAGCTTATAACTGGAGTTGTACTAATCCAAAAGACATGCAACAAGACAATATGGAAATATTATGAAATTGTATACAATTCATACTTAATCATCCCAGCACGATTCCCAAGTTAAAAGGGTCAAACAGTCACATTTATCAAATCTGGTCCAGAAATTCCAGAGAACTATAATTTCTGAAGACCAAATTAGAATAGTCATAACTCACAAACTATTTAGAAAAATGCCATGAAAATTTAACACAAGCTAATTAAGTGAGTTATCTACAACTTTCTGATTATCATCTTAAGATGAATCTACATATAACAAGATCAATTAATCCAATGAATGCATCTCTGTCTAAAACATGGACAGAAACTGACATGCCGGTTTAAACAGCTATAACTGGAGTTATACATGTCCAATAAATGTGGTTCTGGACTTTTTAGAAAGCCTAGCAAATTATAAAGAACTTTGTTATAAACACCTAAAGCTAATTATATATTAAGAAGGCCCCACAATACCAACAAGGCAACCCGGTCTGGATTTGGACAGAAACAGCCACAGAGATTTAAGCAACTATAACTCAAGATCTACTAAACCAAAAATCATGCTATTTAGCTTTTTGAAAAGCTTACAAAAATTACTACAACTCATGTATTATCATCAAATCATGATTCATAACTTAACTAAACCAAATTAATTCAAACATGCAGGCCTATTCAGAATAGGAGCAAAGCAACACAGGGCATTTGTTATTTTTATAGATCTTAAACTATCTAGCCTAAACTCCTAAAATTTTTACCAGACATAAAAAATCACCTGAGTAACACTCCATTAAAATTTTACATTTATTTGAGCACCACAACTGCAGTTATGAAAAAGACAATACATGACTAGTATTAAGAACCTAACTGCATAAATCTATTTTTACAGAACAATATTTAAACTAAAACATGTCATATTATAGATCTAGTGCATAGAAAATTTCACATGGATTCCAAAAAGTACTCATTTACTATTTTACGATATTTCTACTAATTACTATGAATTTTCAAACTTGATCATCCAAATCTGCCAAAATCAAAAGAAAAGGAATGTAAATCTTGCATCGGGGACCCTGCAGAAAACATAACTCAACGTCAGCGAACAGGTCCTTTAGGCACTATTTAAATGAGTCTACGGTTTTGCACTTAGGTCCTCCATCTTCTTCTAATTCATGTCTGTGGTCCTTCGCTTTTCTTCTTCACCGCGTCGGAGCAGAGGAGGCCGTCGGGGAAGACCGGTTCAAGCAGCCAGGGTGGCCGGCAGTAGCGGAGGAAGGGCGCCGGGGTAGTCCACGCCCGCGGCTGGCACTAGCTCGACCCGAGCTGGCCACCGGTGGCATGGCCACGAAGCTTCCACAGGCGGCCATGGCTGCAGGGCAGCACGTGCAGCAGCGGCACGGTTGGCAAAGCGGCGTGGACGAAGGAAAGCGGCGGCGCATTCCATAGGAGCGGAGAAGGCGTAGAGTAGGGAGCAGTGGCGGTGCATTCGGTGGACGCGGCTCAGCCGCGGCAGACATGGCGGGCGAGAGACAGAGAGACAGAACGAGAGGGAGGGGGAGAATGGAGAGCGCAGGGAGCAAGGGCTCGGGCTCGGCCTCCAAAACACGAGCAAGGGCGAGTTGGCGCACATGCAGCGAGCGAGGTGTCGAGCGAGGTGAGCCGAGGGACGGGAGCCATGCGGCATCGAGACCCTGTGCGTGGTCGGCCTTGCTGCTTCTGCTGACCAAGAAGGAAAGAAATCCAATACCACCTCAAACATACAACTGAAGTCTTAATATTTGTCCCTTCATAACTCCGAACTCGTTTAGTCTTGGCACAAGAGGTAGTAACCAATGTTGTAGAGCTACGCGATATCTCCAACTTTTCTTAAAGCGTCAAAGTCTGATTCAGCCTAGTTGGAGAGATACAAGGATCTAAAGTGGGGTACACGAAAACTGAAATCACGAATTCAGTCATCCAGACTTAGCCAAATTCCGAGCTCCCAAAACAGCCATGGATTCCAACTTGAGGGCTCGTCTTGACTTGCTTCCAAGCTAATTTAGCTCTTGGTCCAAAAACAAAGTTTGTTCTACTCTACTCAAACTTCAACTTTTATTTAAGGTGTAACTCCATGCAAACACTGTAAGTAATTGGTCAACATAGGTCAAAGTAGCATCATGGTAAAGCTTAAATCAGGGTTTTAGACCGATTGAGGCATTTTTTTGACATCTGCTCAACACGAACCCTTCATGGTTTTTGTTGTAGAGTTCAATTAGAGTTATTTGGGTAAGGTAGCAAGGTTTGGTTGATGACCTATAATTCATTCACTTAGTAAAGCAATCCAAGAAGGATTATAACTTATCATTTCATGTAACTTGATTCCAAACTTCATGAAACTTTTCCACTGGTCAAGATGGATGCATGTTGATGTATTGTATATGAAATAAGCATGTTTAACATTACTCTTGCAAAACCTTAACAAGGGTCCACATGGAAGTAAGGGTGCATTGTCCAAGTTTAAGTTGGAGCTCACTCTTGTAGATTTGATGTTGACACCTTCATCACCACTTAACATGTCATGTTTGAGTTCAAACCATTGCTTAACTGGTGACAAACACCTATGGTGTTACACTCGGTGGCCTACCCCGCACGCCAGTGCCTTCCCGCACCGGCCTGCTCCGCGTGCCTCCTTCCTTCTCCCGCGCGCGCACCGCACAGCGCGGCCCAGCTTGGCACCCCGACTGGCTCGGCATTTCCCACAGCACCGCGCCCATCCGCTCTCTTTCTCTCTCTCACTGCGCGCTGGCCTCGCCCGTCAGCACCCTTCTCTTCCCTTTCCTTTCTTCTCCCCGGCACCTTCCTTTCTCCATCGGCCGCCGTTAGCGCTGCCGGCATGGAAAGCCACCGCCGTCGCCCACATTTGGCAGGCGACCAATCCCGCCTGATATCCTCGCCCCCCTTCCTTATTCCCCTCATTGTCCGGCCTATAAAGCTCCGTGCCATCCCTTCTCCCTCTCCCATCCTCTGCTCTCGTTTTCCAGCAGCTGCCGTCGCAAATCTCCCTCACCCACGCCTCAGTACTCGACGCCGACGACCCCCTGAGCTCCGCGGTGACCTCCCACAGCCATAGGTACCATCAATTTGAGGTTTTGGTCATAGCTTGATTGGATTCATACTCACCCGTGTGCTCTCTTTCTTTCCAGCCGCCACCGCCGCCATCGACTTCGCTTCCAGAGCTCGTCCCGAACGTCGTGAACGCCTCCATCGGACTCGCGGTGAGCTCCTCATCCTTCCTCTTCCCTCCATTCGTCGATTCACGCATTGGAACGCCGTATCGGCGAGAACCAGTTAAGCTAGCCATGGCGCCACCACGGGACATCGCTCCGATGCGTACCCCGCCATCGTTTTTGTCCTCCGTTGAGTCCGCGAGGTCTTGTGCTATGCGTCTGTGGGTTTGGAATCGACCGGGGTGCACCAAAATGTCATACCGGCGTTTGCCGCCATGCTCACCTCGTCGCCGGCCATGGCGAGCTCGCCGGTGGTGTTGTGCAGCGGTGGGGGAAACACTCGATCGCACCGGCACCGTTAGATCTCGCGTGGACGGCCGAGATCACGTACCCCTTCGGGGATTATAACCGGTCCACCGGTTGGACCGTGGACTCGGTCTGCAGCGCCACATCAGCGTGCCCACGCACGCGTGGTGCACCGTGCCACTCTCACACCGCCACGTGGCCGCCCAGTCAGCCGGTGACGCGATCAACAGCGAACCGCCACGCACTTTTGCGCTTTAGCCCTTCGGTTTTCTCAGAATAAACCCGCAGTCCAGTTTAATTCAAAGTAATTGTTTTTCCGTCCAGTTTTTATTCACTTTAGACCCTGTATTTTCTAGAATTAGTACTTGCAGTCCTATAACCATGAATATTCATATTTTTAATTGTTTTAATTCAAAAATAGGTTCAGTTTATTTACAGAAATGCCATTACATCTTAATTCATGCAAAACTTTCGCGTTTTAAGTCCAATTTGAGTGATTCTTTCGCTCATGTGTTCGTAGCAATACATAGAATATATTTATAAGCTTTTCAACTTATGTTTTTACTGTTTGGTGTACTATTCTAATAGAAGTCTATCTTGTATGCATGTAATGATTGGTATGATGCTTGATTGGTGATTGGAACACGATTAGAGGGTGAGCCATTTGAGGCGACTGAAGACCCACAGCAGGATCAGCGGTACTTCCAGGACAACTTTGAGGAAGGCAAGTGTATCAAAGGCCCCTTGTTACCTATAAACTATTACCATTCATATTCATGCATGTGTCTAATTTGAAATGCCTTTAAGGACTTTACCTAGATGATTACTTGTACCACATATCCTTGATACCTGGGGTTTTTGGGTAGGCATTTTGGATAGATGCTGCAGCGCTTAACATAAAAATAATTGTTAAACATGACTAAAGGCTATATACAATGTGATAAAATGGAGCTTTTTAGCAACAGATAGGGGGCTAGAGTATGGGGTTGAGTACTCTAGTGCCTCTCCATAAGGACTTAATCCTGAAGCGGCAACCCAGGAGGGTCCGTACAACCCCAAGTGTCATATGGCTCTGACTTTAACCTATTAACTAGATTGTACTAGCTCGTCTGTAGCTCTAGTAAGGGTAAGAGGGTATCTTTCCTTTTTTCTGCTAGGGTGTGTACCGTGTTGCGATGCCCACGTGTGCCACTCCTTTGTAGATACGACTTGTTAGTGCAACTAGCTAAGGGTTTCATAGTGAAACCCTGCCACACTTCCTGGGAAGAGGTGTAGTGGGTCTCGCGAACCCCGGCTTTGGGAATCATGGCTCGGTGGGTAAAGATGTACAATTGCTGCAGAAATACTTAACCTGTTATAACAGCCGTGCTCACGGATACGAGCGGTCTGGATCCTTCAAGATTAGTGGTTACTATGGGTGGTGGATGGTTGTGAATTGAGATAAATATGACTATACTTTAATATCACTTGGTAATTGGGACTGTTCATTAAAGTAGTGGTTCATGATGCTAAAATTTGATCAACTAAAATTGTGAATCGCAGTCAAACAGTGTCAAGCCTTTTGAGCCTCATAGATCCCTTTGATATACTTGCTAAGCATGGTGAGCTTACACTTGCTTTACATCCAATGAAGATCCTGGATGGGTAACAGATAATGGATATGAAGAGTTTCCAGAGGATGTCCAGGACTACTAGGGAGATGTTCACCAGTTGGAGTCCCTATGGCAGTTGGGCTAGTTATTCCGCTGTGATTGTAATAATATTGCCATCGAGCAAACTTTGTATTAACTTTATGATGAGATATGCGATGTAATAAGTACTTTACTTTGATACTATTGCAATTTGTGATATATGTGTGTGTTTGAACATCCTAGGCGCACATATATGAGTACTTGGTTTTGCTATACAAAATTGGATGTGACAAATTGGTATCAAAGCTATAACTGACTGTAGGACGATCAACCTAGTTAGAAATGGACGTTTCTAGGATCACATTATCTTTATTTTACTACCTTTAATTTGCTATAAAAATTTTGCTTATATTCTGTTCTTTATCTATTGCCAAAAATTATTTTGTTCTAATACTCAACCTTTTCATTCTTATAGATGGCCCGTACCAAGCAGACCCCGCGCAAGAGGACCATCGTGATGCCCACCAGGAGGACCAGGTTCACATTGGGCAGGCGTGTCCCGGCACATCTGGTGGAAGCTCTGAGGAACCAGGAGGAGGAACCGCCTGTGGAGGTGCCCATGGGGGAACCTCTGGAGGACGCGCTGGAAGATCCAATGGATGAAGAAATAGAAGAGGGGCCCATGTTCGAGGAGCCCATTGAGATAGAGGAGTCTGAGGAGGATCCTATGGAGGAGCATGGACAGGGTGGCCAGGAGGGAGCTGGTGACCCTGACGATGGAGATGACTCTGATGATTCTGATGCTAATGGAGGTGATGATGGTGGAGATGGTGGTGATGGTGGTGATGGTGGAGGAGACGATGGAAATGGGGGTAATGATAGTGATGATGATCACAATGCTTTATTGGCTCAGGGGTGGACCGCGGAGATCCACTACGACTTGGAGGGTGATGCCTACTACCACCCCAAGCTTCTCACACTTGTACATCGCTACCACCTCGGAGACACTGTTCAGTACAGGACGGAGCATTGGACCCACCCCGACTACACCGGCTTCTGGGAGACAGAAGCATACATCCGAGAGGGGACTCGGGTGCGCTACATCCACTGCACCATCACTGCACGGCTCACATGTGCAGCCGTCATCAGGGACGTAGCTCGACATGCGTTGGTGGTCAACCATGACCGCCACTTTGACGACATCACCTGGGAGAACGACTGATATCTTCCCCGCCGTCGGAGCGGCCAGTCTACATGCAACATCGCTGCACCACTTGGAGAGGCGAACCTGAGGCTGAGGCCTACCTTGTTGTGCTTGGTTGAGACCAACACTAACTTGGATCAGGCCCTGGACGAGCTCAATGTCATGGGGAAGGCCTATATGCAGCTTGCCCGTGAGAACGCACACTGAAGCAACAGCAAGGAGGTCCAGATGTGGAAACGCCAGGTGTACCTGCTCAGTCACCCCCGAGGAATAGAGGAGAGTTTGGAGACCCCAACACCAGCACCAACGTCGACCCGTACCCATAGGAGAGTCTTAAAAATATGTAATAAACACGCGTAGATGCGCGGGAGAGTGTTTAGTTTCTTTCTTTTAATGGTTGAACAAGTGTTACTTGCATGGTTGGATGTTTATCATTATGAATAATGTTTGATTTGGATCTTTGATATGATTGTGATGACTTGTGGGCATGTCCACGGTCATTTAGTTAAGGTTAAGGTTTAAGGATATTATGAATAAATAGTTGGGTTTCGTTTTATCATGTTGTCCATTCTGTAATCATTCTGAGCAGTCTATCTTTATCAGTTCATATCTCATGTTCTAGTTGTCCAATGGTCATGAAAATTTTATAGAGATAAGTAGACTTCAACATCTTTCTTTTGGCTCTGGAATCACCTCAATACCTATTATATATTGTGAGATACAGCTGTTGTAAGTTGAGGTTTCTGTGCTGTCAGAATTCTAGAACAGTACTGCTTGTCGTCTATATTTGACTAAGTAAACATCAGAATCTAAAAAAGTGTTCTAAATGAAAGTCATATAAATTTCATAAGCTTTCTATAAAGGTAAAATACGCAATCAGATGATAAACAGAGAGTGAGATATTCTCATTTTACTCCACTGCTGTTGTCCAACTCGCCGGAAAAGTTCAGAACAAATATCTTCTTGTATACCCTACATATATCTCTTGTCTTGATCTTGTGACACCTACTCTTGTTATACCATTATCTTTTAAGGGTTATATGCTTGGACATGTGAGACTTATATGATGCATCTACAGATGGTGAACACCAGGAGGAACAACCAAGGAGGCGAGGACCTGCCACCACCTCCCCCAGTCACCATGGAGCAGCTGATGATGATGCAGACACAGTTGCTTCAGTAGATGGCCCAGAATATGCAGAACATGGGGCAAGGGAATGGGAATGCACCCCCTCATGTCAGAGATAAGATGGGAGAGTTCTTATTCAAGCACTCTGCCGACCCACTCCAGGCTGACGACTGGCTACGTGCTATTGAGAGGCAACTGAAGATTGCCTAGTGTGATGATAAGGAGAAGGTTTTATATGCTTCTAGACAGTTGCAAGGAGCTGCACTGGATTGGTGGGACTCATTCCGCTTCGGCCATACCGAAGCTAATCCCATCACTTGGGCCGAGTTTCGTAGTGCCTTCCGCTCTCACCACGTGCCTATGGGACTGATGAAGCTAAAGAAGGAGTTCTTGGCTCTCAAGCAGGGGAGCATGACTGTTGCTGAATATCGTGACAAGTTCATACAATTGTCACGGTATGCACCGACTAAGGTAGATGAGGATGGGAAGAGGCAGGAGCTGTTTATGGAGGGCTTAAATGATGGTCTCCAGTACCAGTTGTTGTCTCATACTTTTGCTAACTTCCAGCAGCTGGTGGATAAGGCTTTAGTGATCGAGAACAAGCGCCGCCAGATGGAAGACAAAAAGAGGAAGTTTCAAGGACAGCAATCCAAGAGCAACTCTTGCTTCCGTGCCAACCCTCAACAAGCTCAACCTCAGCAGCGCTATCAAGGTCAGTCAGGTCTCAACCGCAACCAGCAACCCTAGCGTGCACATCAGCAGCAGCAGTACAAGGCACCAGCTCAGCGCCAGCAGCAGCCCAACAATGTACCTATGAGGAACAATGCCCCCAATGCTCCATAGAAGAATGGCGCACCAAAAGCGCCAAATGCAGTTAATAATAATAAATGCTTCAATTGTGGAGAGCCGGGACATTACTCCAACAGATGCCCCAAGAGGACGGCTAACCCACAGCAGAATTATGTTCGGGGGAAGGTGAACCATGTGACTGCTGAAACAGCTCAGGAGGCACCAGATGTGGTGATCGATACGTTTCCGGTCAACTCAAACTTAGCTACAATCCTTTTTTATTATGGTGCTTCGCATTCCTTCGTAGCATATACATTTATAAAGAAGCATGGTATTCCAGTAAGTGTTATGAAGAAACACATGTTAGTAAGCTCACCTGGAGGGGAAATGAAAGCAGAGTGGATATGCTTAGCTACTAGTCTCAGCATAAGGGGGGTAGAATTTCAAGCAAACCTTGTAGTCATAAACTCATCCGGTATTGATGTCATCTTGGGTATGGATTAGTTAAGGTTGCAGAAGGTAGTTATTAATTGTGGCAATAGCTCCATGAATCTCACCACTCCATCCAGAGAGAAAATTAAGTATGTGGCAACATAGTCAGCTGTAGAAATCTGCCGGGTTAATCAGTTGGAAGGCACAACCTTAGAAGATATAAGGATAGTAAACGAGTACCCAGATGTCTTCCCTAAGGAATTGCCAGGTATGCCACCTGAACGAGACATCGAGTTTATAATTGAATTTTTACCTGGAACTGCACCCATAGCTAAGAGACCCTATAGAATGGGAGTGAATGAATTAGCAGAACTTAAGAAATAATTAAGGGAATTGTTAGATAAGGGTTATGTTCAACCTAGTTCTTCACCTTGGGGTGCACCAGTACTGTTTGTAGAGAAGAAAGATGGTACACAGAGAATGTGCATAGATTACAAGTCACTTAATGAGGTCACAATTAAGAACAAGTACCCACTACCTAGAATTGATGACCTGTTTGATCAGTTGAAAGGGGCTTGTGTGTTTTCCAAGATCAACCTTCGATCTGGATACCATCAGTTGAGAATAAGGCGTACTGACATCCCCAAGACTACTTTTGTGACCTGATATGGACTATATGAGTTCACAGTCATGTCTTTTGGTCTGACGAATGCACCTGCTTACTTCATGTATCTGATGAACAAAGTGTTTATGGAGTACCTTGACAAGTTTGTCGTTGTGTTCATTGATGACATATTAGTGTACTCTAAGAATGAAGAAGAACATGAAGAACATTTAAGGCTGGTGTTACAGAAGCTTAGAGAACATCATCTTTATGCTAAGTTTAGCAAGTGTGAGTTCTGGCTAAAAGAAGTATCTTTCCTTGGTCACATAATCTCTAATGGAGGAGTAGCAGTAGATCCCAAGAAGGTTAGAGATATGTTGAGTTGGAAGCCACCTAAGGATGTTAGTGAGATTCGGAGTTTTTTGGGTATGGCTGGGTACTATAGGAGATTCATCGAGGGCTTCTCTAAGTTAGCCAAGCCCATGACTTCTTTGTTAGAGAAGAATGCTAAATTTGTATGGACTAAGCAATGTTAGGACAGTTTTGAGGAGTTGAAGAAGAGATTGACTTCTACCCCAGTGCTCATCTTACCTGATCTCACCAAAAGTTTCTCCATCTATTGTGATGCCTCATGGCAAGGTCTAGGCGGCGTTCTTATGCAAGAAGGCAGAGTTGTTGCCTATGCATCCAGACAGCTGAGAAAACATGAGTTAAATTATCTGACTCATGATTTGGAGTTAGCAGCCATGGTACATGCTCTCAAGATATGGAGGCATTACCTGATTGGTCATAAGTGTGAGATTTATACGGATCATAAGAGTTTGAAGTATATATTCACACAGTCAGATCTGAATCTGAGGCAGCGCAGATGGCTAGAGTTAATCAAGGATTATGATTTGGATATACACTATCACCCGGGAAAGGCTAATGTTGTAGCAGACGCCTTGAGTAGAAGGAGTTATGTGAACATGGCCTATACAACTCAACTACCTAAAGAGTTGTGTGAGGAGTTCAAATACTTGAATTTGGGTATTGTGGCTAACACCATGGAGTTAGAGGTAGAACCTACTCTAGAACAAGAGATTCGTAAGGGACAGCTGAATGATGAGAGGATCAAGGATATTGCGGAACGTATAGTGATTGGTAAAGCCCCAGGATTCCACATGGATGATCAAGGGATAGTATGGTTTGGCAAAAGGATTTGTGTGCCAGAAGTGAAATCTATTAGGGAGTCTATCTTGAGGGAAGCTCATGACTTAGCCTATTCCATACACCCAGGGAGTACTAAAATGTATCTTGATCTTAAAGAGAGATACAGGTGGTATGGACTAAAGAGAGATGTAGCTGAACATATGGCCATATGTGACACGTGCCAAAGAGTAAAGGCAGAACATCAGAGGCCAGTAGGTTTGCTACAACCTATGAAGATACCCGAGTGGAAATGGGAAGAAGTTGGAATGGACTTCATAGTTGGATTACCCCGTACACAGAGAGGATTTGACTCTATCTGGGTAACTATAGACCGTCTGACAAAAGTGGCACATTTCATTCCGGTCAAGATAACTTATTCGGGTGCAAAGTTGGCAGAGTTATACATGGAAAGGATCGTATGTTTACATGGAGTACCAAAGAAGATTGTTTCAGATAGGGGTACACAGTTCACATCACATTTTTGGCAGAAATTGCATGAGTCCATGGATATGAAGTTGAACTTTAGCTCAGCTTACCATCCTCAGACAGATGGGCAGACCGAGAGAAGAAATCAGATCTTAGAGGATATGCTAAGAGCTTGCGCTCTGTAGTATGGGACAGGTTGGGATAAGAGTTTACCCTATGCCGAATTCTCCTATAATAATAGCTACCAAAAGAGTCTCAAGATGGCACCGTTTGAGGCATTGTATGGCAGAAAGTGTAGAACCCCATTGTTTTGGAATCAAACGGGGGAAAGTCAAGTCTTTGGACCAGATGTTTTGCAACTAGTAGAAAAACAAGTACAAACAATAAGGCAAAACTTGAAGGTTGCACAGTCTCGACAGAAAAGCTATGCGGACACGAGAAGAAGAGATTTGGTGTTTGAAATCGGTGGCTTTGATTATCTCAAAGTTTCACCTATGAAAGGAGTTAAGAGATTTCATACCAAGGGAAAGTTGTCACCCAGGTATGTGGGACCATTCAAGATCATCAATAGGAGAGGAGAAGTTGCTTACCAGCTAGAATTACCGGAGCAGCTCTCAGGTGTTCATGATGTCTTCCATGTGTCACAACTTAAGAAATGTTTGAGAGTACCTGAGGAACAACTACCTTTGAAAGAACTAGATATCCAAGGAGATCTATCATACAAAGAATATCCAGTGAGAATCTTGGAAACAGCAGAGAGAATCACAAGGAGCAAGATAATAAGAATGTGCAAGGTTCAATGGAACAGACACTCTGTGGATGAGGCAACTTGGGAAAGAGAGGAAGATCTGAGAACTGACTATCCCAATCTCTTTGAACCATCCAAATCTCGAGGACGAGATTCATCTTAGGGGGGTAGGTTTGTAACACCCAAAAATTTTATTACAAATTAGCAATTAATTCTTAGCATTTATTAAATTCTCTAGGTATTTTTAACTTAGGCCAAATAATAAATATTGGATAAATAAAATAAACTATAAGGTTTAGAAACATGTTTGTTGCATTCATGCCAAAGCATATTGGTTTTGGTTGAGTGTAGGGCTAGTTTATTTGAAGTTGAATTCAAATTCCATTTGAATTTGGCTTAGTATTGAAAATTAGATTTGGAAAAGGATTTGTTTTTGAAAAATTTACCTTTCTTCCATTCTGGCCCAACCCTAGGTTCTAGCCCAGCCCCTTTTCTCTTTCTCCCCCTTCCCACGCTGGCCCGCTGGCGGCCCAGCCGCGCCTTCCCTTCCTCCTTTCTTTTTCTCCTGCGCCGGCCTATTTGCTCCAGCCCACTCGGCGGCCTGCCCCGCACGCCAGCGCCTACCCGCACCGGCCTGCTCCACGCACCTCCTTCCTTCTCCCCCACGCGCACCGCATAGCGTGGCCTAGCTTGGCGCCCTGACCCGCTCGGCATTTCCTGCAGCACCGCGCCCGTCCGCTCTCTTTCTCTCTCTCACTGCGCATTGGCCCTGCCTGTCAGCGCCCTTCTCTTCCCTTTCCTTTCTTCTCCCCGGCACCTTCCTTTCTCCACAGCCGCCGTTAGCGCTAACGGCATGGAAAGCCACCGTCGTCGCCCACATTTGGTAGGCGACCAATCCCGCCTGATATCCTCGCTCCCCTTCCTTATTCCCCTCACCGTCCGGCCTATAAAGCTCCACGCCATCCCTTCTCCCTCTCCCATCCTCTGCGCTCGTTTTCTAGCAGCCGCCGCCGCAAATCTCCCTCACCCGCGCCTCGGTACTCAACGCCGCCGACCCCCCGAGCTCCGCGGTGACCTCCCGCAGCCGTAGGTACCGTCAATTTGAGGTTTTGGTCGCAGCTTGATCGGATTCATCCTCACCCGTGTGCTCTCTTTCTTTCCAGCCGCCACCGCCGCCGTAGACTTTGCTTCCGGAGCCCGTCCCCTAACGCCGTGAACGCCTCCACCGGACTCGTGGTGAGCACCTCGTCCTTCCTCTTCCCTCCATTCGTCGATTCGCGCATTGGAATGCCGTATCGGCAAGAACCAGTTAAGCTAGCCATGGTGCCACCACGGGACGTCGCTTCGGCGCGTACCCCACCATCGTTTTTGTCCTCCATTGAGTCCGCGAGGTCTTGTGCTATGCGTCTATGGGTTTGGAATCGATCGGGGTGCACCGAAACGCCGTACCGGCGTTTGTCGCCGTGCTCGCCTCGCCACCGGCCATGGCGGGCTCGCCGGCGGTGTTGTGCAGCGGCGGGGGAAACACTCGATCGCACCGGCACCGTTAGATCTCACGTGGATGGCCGAGATCACGTACCCCTTCGGGGATTATAACCGGTCCACCGGTTGGACCGTGGACTCGGTCTACAGTGCCACGTCAGTGCGCCCATGCACGCGTGGTGCACCGCGCCACTCTCACACCGCCACGTGGCCGCCCAGTCAGCCGGTGACGCGGTCAACCGTGACCCACCGCGCACTTTTGCGCTTTAGCCCTTCGGTTTTCTCAGAATAAACCCGCAGTCCAGTTTAATTCAAAGTAATTGTTTTTCAGTCATGTTTTTATTCACTTTAGACCCTGTATTTTCCAGAATTAGTACCCGCAGTCCTATAACCGTGAATATTCATATTTTTAATTGTTTTAATTCAAAAATAGGTTCAGTTTATTTACAGAAATGCCATTACATCTTAATTCATGCATAACTTTCACGTTTTAAGTCTGATTTGAGTGATTCTTTTGCTCACATGTTCGTAGCAATACGTAGAATATATTTATAAGCTTTTCAACATATGTTTTTACTGTTTGGTGTACTGTTCTAATAGAAGTCTATCTTGTATGCATGTAATGATTGGTATGATGCTTGATTGGTGATTAGAACACGATTAGAGGGTGAGCCATTTGAGGCGACTGAAGACCCACAGCAGGATCAGCAGTACTTCCAGGACAACTTTGAGGAAGGCAAGTGTACCAAAGGCCCCTTGTTACCTATGAACTATTACCATTCATATTCATGCATGTGTCTAATTTGAAATGCCTTTAAGGACTTTACCTAGATGATTACTTGTACCACATATCCTTGATACCTGGGGTTTTTGGGTAGGCATTTTGGATAGATGCTGCAGCGCTTAACATAAAATAATTGTTAAACATGACTAAAGGCTATATACAATGTGATAAAATGGAGCTTTTTAGCAACAGATAGGGGGCTAGAGTACGGGGTTGAGTACTCTAGTGCCTCTCCATAAGGACTTAATCCTGAAGCGGTGACCCGGGAGGGTCCGTACAACCCCGAGTGTCATATGGCTCTGACTTTAACCTATTAGCTAGATTGTACTAGCTCGTCTGTAGCTCCAGTAAGGGTAAGAGGGTATCTTTCCTTTTTTCTGCTAGGGTGTGTACCGTGCTGCGATGCCCACGTGTGCCACTCCTTTATAGATATGACTTGTTAGTGCAACTAGCTAAGGGTTTCATAGTGAAACCCTGCCACACTTCCTGGGAAGAGGTGTAGTGGGTCTCGCGAACCCCGGCTTTGGGAATCATGGCTCGGTGGGTAAAGATGAACAATTTCTACAGAAATATTTAACCCGTTATAACAATCGTGCTCACGGATACGAGCGGTCTGGATCCTTCAAGATTAGTGGTTACTGTGGGTGGTGGATGGTTGTGAATTGAGATAAATATGACTATACTTTAATATCACTTGGTAATTGGGACTGTTCATTAAAGTAGTGGTTCAGGATGCTAAAATTTGATCAACTAAAATTACGAACCGCAGTCAAACAGTGTCAAGCCTTTTGAGCCTCATAGATCCCTTTGATATACTTACTAAGCATGGTGAGCTTACACTTGCTTTACATCCAATGAAAATCCTAGATGGGTAACAGATAATGGATATGAAGAGTTTCCGGAGGATGTCTAGGACTACTAGGGAGACATTCACCAGTTTGAGTCCCTGTGGCAGTTGGGCTAGTTATTCCGCTGTGATTGTAATAATATTGCCATCGAGCAAACTTTGTATTAACTTTATGATGAGATATGCGATATAATAAGTACTTTACTTTGATACTATTGCAATTTGTGATATATGTGTGTGTTTGGACATCCTGGGCGCACATATATGAGTACTTGGTTTTGCTATGCAAAATTGGGTGCGACACCCATCCCACCCTCGCTTTCCTTGCCCATTGCCCTAGCCAACGGCGCCCTCGCTGCCATCCACCATCCACCCCCACCTTCCACTAGTCTCAATCAAGAGAGGAAGAATGGCCGGTCACCCACACCATGAGCTCTCCCTAGCCGGTTTTCTTCCACTGATCGCTCAGCAGTGCCCCACCACCACCACCACCACCGGTCCTGCCACTGCTCGAGGCCCCCGCCCCCTTCTAAGGGCGTCGGCAATGAAGGTCCCCTAAGAATCTCAAATCCCTTATTCGGAACCCTAACCCTACCGCCACCACCCACCCCTCCCTCCCTAATTTCAGCGGGGTCGACCGGTCACACGCTCCAAGCGCAGTGCGACGAGTCGCTAAATTAATAGACCCTTAATATTTTACAACATTTATAAACACAATTATATGGGAGACCAACATTTTCCAAGTTGCCTATAGCCTACCAACTATATTCCTGACATATCTTCAATAGTACGGTCCCTCCGATACCCATATCTAGGGATGAAAACGGATCGGATACGAACGGATATCACTCATATTATATTTGTTTTCATATTTCTGTTCAGATTCGGATTCGGACACGGATAGCGTTCGGATACATATACGAATACAGATTGACTCGGTTACGGATACGAATAATGAGTATCGAATACGGTATGAATCGGATTCGGAGAAGGTCGGATACAAATATCTATTCGGATATTGAGTAAAAGCAGCGTATATATATATCATACGTGCGCAAACCATTACACCACTCTATGAGTCCATAATCCATCTAGATTAAGCCGAAAGACTAAAGAGTAAAGCAACAAATAAGATAAAGATACAGATACATCATACATCAAACATCATACAAGCAACAATCTTCGCGGCATGAGTAGAAATAGCCAAGCTCATGGCTTCATGGGTCTCATGGAGTCATGGTCATGGATTCAAGATCTACAATCCTTATATAGGCCATTTTTTCATTTGAGAAAGTTTGAACAAAATGTAGTTCAAATTTCACAAGTGTGTGACATAGTTTTAGAAAGTCTATATAAGATTTTTCAACTCATCAAGATCTACAATTGTTGTTTTGGTCAACTTTCCATTTGAGATAGTTTGGACGGTTCAAATTTGTGATTTTTAAATTTCGATGCTTACAAACTAGTTTTCGGAACCCTAGATTGTCTCAAATTGAAAAGTTTTGAATACCAAGTTTGTTCATCTCATCAATATCTACAATCCTTATATAGGACATTTTTTTATTTGAGAAAGTTTGAATAAAATATAGTTCAAATTTCACAAGTGTGTGACATAGTTTCAGAAAGTCTATATGAGATTCAAGAATTTGTGACTAGTGTTTAATAAAACTTTCTCAAATGGGAAAATGAGCTATGTAACAATTGTAGATCTTGCTGAGATAATCAAACTTGGTATTCAGAGTTTTTTCATCTGAGGTCATTTAGTGTCTCATTTGAACAAGTTTGACCAAGTCAAATTTGGTCAAATGAAAAAACAACACTTTGACTCTAGTATTATGAACTCTAAATGACTTCAAATTGAAAAGTTTTGAATAACAAGTTTGTTCAACTCATCAAGATCTACAATTGTTGTTTTGGTCAACTTTCCATTTGAGATAGTTTGGACGGTTCAAATTTGTGATTTTTAAATTTCGATGCTTACAAACTAGTTTTCGGAACCCTAGATTGTCTCAAATTTAAAAGTTTTGAATACCAAGTTTGTTCAGCTCATCAAGATCTACAATCCTTATATAGGCCATTTTTTTATTTAAGAAAGTTTGAACAAAATGTAGTTCAAATTTCATAAGTGTGTGACATAGTTTTAGAAAGTCTATATGAGATTCAAGAATTTATGACTAGTGTTTGATAAAACTTTCTCAAATGGGAAAATGAGCTATGTAACAATTGTAGATCTTGCTGAGATGATCAAACTGGGTATTCAGAGTTTTTTCATCTGAGGTCATTTAGTGTCTCATTTGAGCAAGTTTGACCAAGTCAAATTTGGTCAAATGAAAAAACAACACTTTGACTCTAGTATTATGAACTCTAAATGACTTCAAATTGAAAAGTTTTGAATATCAAGTTTGTTCAACTCATCAAGATCTACAATTGTTGTTTTGGTCAACTTTCCATTTGAGATAGTTTGGACGGTTCAAATTTGTGATTTTTAAATTTTGATGCTTACAAACTAGTTTTCGGAACCCTAGATTGTCTCAAATTGAAAAGTTTTGAATACCAAGTTTGTTCATCTCATCAATATATACAATCCTTATATAGGCCATTTTTTTATTTGAGAAAGTTTGAATAAAATGTAGTTCAAATTTCATAAATGTGTGACATAGTTTCAGAAAGTCTATATAAGATTCAAGAATTTGTGACGAGTGTTTGATAAAACTTTCTCAAATGGGAAAATGAGATATGTAACAATTGTAGATCTTGCTGAGATAATCAAACTTGGTATTCAGAGTTTTTTCATCTGAGGTCATTTAGTGTCTCATTTGAGCAAGTTTGACCAAGTCAAATTTGGTCAAATGAAAAAACAACACTTTAACTCTAGTATTATTAACTCTAAATGACTTCAAATTGAAAAGTTTTGAATACCAAGTTTGTTGAAATCATCAAGATCTACAATTGTTGTCTTGGTCAACTTTCCATTTGAGATAGTGTGGATGGTTCAAATTTGTGATTTTTAAATTTCGATGTTTACAAACTAGTTTTCGGAACCCTAGATTGTCTTAAATTGAAAAGTTTTGAATACCAAGTTTGTTCAGCTCATCAAGATCTACAATCCTTATATAGGCTATTTTTTCATTTGATAAAGTTTGAACAAAATATAGTTCAAATTTCACAAATGTGTGACATAGTTTCAGAAAGTCTATATGAGATTCAAGAATTTGTGACTAGTGTTTGATAAAACTTTCTCAAATGGGAAAATTAGCTATGTAACAATTGTAGATCTTTCTGAGATGATCAAACTTGGTATTCAGAGTTTTTTCATCGGAGGTCATTTAGTGTCTCATTTGAGCAAGTTTGACCAAGTCAAATTTGGTCAAATGAAAAAACAACACTTTGACTCTAGTATTATAAACTCTAAATGACTTCAAATTGAAAAGTTTTGAGTACCAAGTTTGTTCAACTCATCAAGATCTACAATTGTTGTTTTGGTCAACTTTCCATTTGAGATAGTTTGGATAGTTCAAATTTATGATTTTTAAATTTTGACGCCTATAAACTAGTTTTCCATTTGAGAAAGTTTGGACAGTTTAAATTTTGAAGCACTAAATGATTTCAAACGAAAAAGTTGTAAACAACAAAGTTTCATAACTTTTTGAGATCTACAATTTTTATTTTGATCATTTCTCCATCCAATGTCGTTTGAATAATATCAGGATATATCCGACACTTCACCGAATTATCCGATATCCGCCGGATATCGATGGTATTACATTCGTATTTGATATCCGCCTAAGATATCCGTTTTATTATCCGTATCCGAAAAAAATACGGATATCCGAGTAACTTATCCAGATAAGTGTTCATATTTGTTCGGTCGAACGGACGGTCGAATAAATATCCGTACCATTTTCATCCATACCCATACCCATATGGTTCACATCCTCAGGTTTTGTCTTGATACCTTCGAGAGCTCTCTGCCTTCTCACATTATAGGAGCCGCTTTTCATCTTTGTACTATCTAGATTTTCTTTTGGCAACCTTTGAGGGCCCTGCAACTACATAAAAAGAAAACACCTTCGCCGCTTCATTGAGGTGATGGAAAGGAACATCAGGCGAAGGGGAATTATTCATTGTCTAATACTGACTGAATTTGGCTTATAGTGTATGTAGTTTTGAGCCTGCTTTGAGGATAGTGTAATATTGATCATTAAATAGTAGGGGTGAAAACGGTACGGATATTTTCCGACCGTATTCGAGACCGAATCCGTTTAGAGGAGTTCAAATCTGTCCGTATCCGAGTCCGGATATTCAACATCCGATACCGTATCCGTATCCGAATAATCAAATCGCATATTTATGATGTCGATATCCAATCGTATCCTATCCGTCATGGTTGACAATATCCGTATTCGAATTCGAATCCGGACAGAAATATGAAAACAAATGTAATATCAGTGATATCCGTAGTGATATCCGTTCGTATCCAATCCGTTTTCATCCATATTAAATAGGAATGAGTTGCAATGCATAAGTCTAGTATATGCTAATGTAGAAACCAAACATCCAAGCCCAATGTATGACATGTAGATACAGGTTCCTTGCAAGGTGTCACACACGTGGGGATATGCCATAAAAGTTTTGTGAAAGTGATATATTCTGAAATGTGATTCTTGTCAGCGTGCCAGGCACTGAGTCAAAACCATGTGTTCTAAGGGTTTGAATGGCATGGGAAAGTCGATGTTGTCTTGTGGAGCTTTGTCAATTCATCGTACAGTCATACAAGGGTTCCTACTCCAGTATTCCACTAGCTATATTCTTGAAGAGGTTAGCTCTTGTGAGTTTCTGCTATATGTTTAGAACTTTAGATATCTGCTTTTTTCACTGCGTATCCGAAGAGTTCTTGGCAGTACTGCAGAGAGAGACTCATCCCAAGACCCAAGTTGCCAAGTTGGTGTTCCTTTGGTGACTTTGCTTGCAGACTGCTGCCCGCCGCGCCTCGCGCACCCCTAACTAATTCCAAATGAAAAGTTGTTTAACTGGCACAAAGAGTGTGAACGAGAATTAGGAGTAATTAATTAAGGGTGAAGGAGACAGTCTCCACTGGCTTCAGCAGGTGTTAATGGCTTCTTGCTCCTCCGTCCTCGCCGCACCATCGCTCTCCGCCTCGGCGCCGTCTAGCCGGCGGCGCGCGAGTACGGTTGTATGTATCCAGGGTGGTCGCCACGGCAGGGTCGCGTCCTGCGGCGTGCGGTGTAGCGCCGGCGGCCAGGGCGGGGTCAAGGTCCCGGCGAAGCGTAAGCTCCCGCTCGCACTGAATCTCTAATCTCGCTCTCGTGTAGGCTTCGCATGGAAATCTGACCGGTTTTATTGGTGGATGCCGCAGTGTCGGAGCTGTGGGCGGCGGCGAACGGCGCGCCTCCTCTGGCCGTGCTCGCGGGTGTGGCGGCGGCGGCGGCGGCCATCTACAAGGTTGGGTCCAGTCTCCTTGCGCCGTGCCATCCCGCACCTCGTCGGCTGGAGACCCAGACGGCCCCGCCGCCTCCAGTCCCGGAGCCGGTGCAGGTGGGTGAGATAACGGAGGAGGAGCTGCTGCAGTACGACGGGTCCGACCCCGAGAAGCCGCTGCTGATGGCCATCAAGGGGCAGATCTATGACGTCTCTCAGAGCAGGTTGCTTCCTTTGAATCCTTGATTGCTTCAGCTCTAACCTCTAATTATTCATCCATTTCGTCGCAACTCGCAACGCTGCTATGCTTTGTTGTAGCAGTCACTCACTCACTCGTGGTCAATTAGTAGTTTATTCTCTTCACTTGTACAACTGATGCTTTCCAAAACAAGGCGCTTTAAAATGATGAAACATTGTTCATTTGTTCGTAATTTGAGGAGTTCTTCTGTGCCACTAATGCAAATGAACTGTTCTGAATGTGGGATGTCAAAGAACTGAAGGTTGTGACCAACCAGATGGGTAGAGACTCGAGACTGACTAGTGGAAATATCTTTGTTTTGGAGGGTGACTGAATTTTGGGTATACTTGTCTGGCAGTCAAAAGTGCCCAACTGTCTTTGTGATGGAGCTTCTTATGCTCGGCCTGTAGGTTCAGTTATTGAGTGTCTAACATGGTATTTAGTCATTGAACTAATTCACATAGTGTCTGTCTGCCTATCCTCACCAACACACATATAGTACTAACACTCCTTATAACCATGTCCTTATTTTGTTTTCTCTACAATCTGAGGTTGCTGATTTCTCCTCATTAACCATTGACCCCATGAGAAAAAAGAAGTGTGAAAGATTTGTGCAATAATTATGAAATGTAGGAATCTCCAAGAAAATTCCTGCATATTGTGCTTAATTTCTTCTGTACATGTGCTCACAAGTCACAACTGTCGATCCTAAATCTTTATTTTGTGTGTGAACGAATTTAGTTGTGCTGTGAACTATAAGTTGTAGTGATAAATATATCAGTTTAAATTTTGTTGACGTCTAATTGAATCCCCTATTTGGATGGAATCATGACTTTCATGTGGTGCTACCGGAAGCTTTTGGAGAGCGACAATTCCATTTAAACATATCTGCATTGGATTCTCATTTGGCTTATTGGAGCATGATGCATAAATTGCTTTCAAACCATCGCTTGTTTCCTTTGATGAAAGTAACTAGATAATGTACCACTTGCAGTTCAAATACCATAGCCCCGTCAAAATATTTGTCCTGATAATGTCACTGCCAATTTACCAAACCATGCGTAGCATATTGTGATCAATACTTATGGCATGATATTCTTTTTCCTTTTTCTAACCGATCTTCGCTGTGCAGGATGTTCTATGGACCTGGCGGAGCATATGCGTTATTTGCTGGTAAAGATGCCAGTAGGGCATTGGCCAAAATGTCCTTTGAACCACAGGATCTGAACGGTGATATATCTGGCCTAACGCCAATGGAGCTTGGTTCCTTGAATGACTGGGAGTACAAGTTCACCAGCAAGTATGTGAAGGTAGGAACCATAAGAAGAGCAGCGCCTGCTGAAGAGGTTTATGGCAGCATTTCGCCTGAAATAAGGGAAGAAGTTACTGTGCCTGTGGTTGAGGCTGAGCGTGAGCCTGAGCCCGAGCCGCATGATGACGATACACCATGAATAGGAAACACTCAGACATCTCATCAGTTCTGATAGAAGAACAAAATGGAGGTGGGGAACTGCTGATGATGTACCAAAGGTAGTCAGAACTTGGGAAGTAACGGAATGCCTCGTACCTGTTGCGTGGATGTTTGCAAGGATACTGTCTAAATTTACACCAATAGTAGATGTGTACTCTGAAGTAGGATTGAATGGTTGGATATTGTCGGGGACCTAATACCGGGGTATCCCAGAAGGTGGAACAAATAACTACCGAACGATAAAAACTTCTGGACGGATAAGGGCGCCGTAGCGTTCCTTGCTCGAACGACAGGAGTTTGGTTCCGCCTCGTCCGACGCCTTTGGGGTAGCTCTGCCTTGCCCGAGGGCTCAGGGCTAGTCTCCGTCTCGCCCGACGCCTTTGGGGCGGGCACGGTCTCGTCCGAGGGCTCAGGACTAGTCTCCGACTCGCCCGACGCCTATGGGGCGGGCTCGGTCTCGCCAAGGGGTGAAGGATAGACTCGCCGCCCGAGCCGGAGGGGCGGGATCGGTCTCGCCCAAGAGATAGGGATTGGTCTTCGTTTCACCCGACGGCTAGGAACGAGCCTCGCCCTGCTCGATATCTAAAGACTGGTTTCATCTTACCTGACAACTCCACCCATTCCCTCATAATGATGGGTACAGGGCAAGATAAGACGTTCGGGTCAACCATGGCTCCAAGGACCAGACCCTGCACCCTGGCAGGAAAAGTATTGCCGGGGAACGATGTGACAGTGCTTTAGACCCTTCCGGCGCCAGATAGCCCGAAAAGTGTTATTACAGTCGTGCTTTTCGCCTCAGAGAGTTGTAGGCGCCGCCTTCACCTGGGACACGGAACCCGACGAAGATATACGACAATCGCTACGCTCCGAGAAAAGGATTTGCTATCTCCACGGACGACGGGTATTCCGTCACCACGCTTATGGACCTGGGAGCGGTGCCCGCTTCCCGACCCCCCAGTCCACCAAGACAGAAGACCTTAGCCACGGCGCTACTCCAGACCCGACCCCGCGTCCCTCCGGACGAAGACTCATAGGGAACGGAAGGCGTGCGGAGCAAAGGTGGGGAGGCTCATAAGTCAAAACCATCAGATCTGCGGCCCATACCTGCAAGTAGGTAGCATTCTGTAACCAACCCGACATTCTACAGAGACATCAGCAAGATTGTAGGCGCTTATCTTCCTTCACACTCATCGAATGAAGAACCAGTTTGGGTAGACGTGAGCCACAAGACTAAGTAGAGTACGCATCCTAAAGCCCTCACCCTTGTAAAAAGCCGGCCCCTTCCTCAGATAAAAGGGATGCGCTTCCTCCATCAAAGAAGGGGACTGGACGAAGAACAATGTAAGACACACACACACACACACAGTCAAGCGGCTACCAAGCTCTTGACCTCCTTTCAACCCTTCCATCAGAGACTTGGGACCAGTCCCTCTCTCGATCATTTGTACCCCCTACTACGAACCGTTCACGGTGCTAATAACACGAGCAGCAACAAACTGGACGTAGGGACATTCGGCCTGAACCAGTATAAATTTTGTGTCCTTTAGCGCACCATCCGAGCCTAACGCACATTACTATAAATTTACTTGCCGGTGCCTGTACGAAACACCGACAGTTGGCGCGCCAGGTAGGGGCTTTGCACGTTCCAAATCAGGCCTCGGATGGCCACCCACGCAATCAGCTGGGCCCCGGGCGCACATGTGCGTTTCGGCGACCAAAATTTCATCATCACACTAGGAGGAGAACTGACGCTGACCCACACGGCCGCACAGTCTCTCCCTTCCATCAAGCTCAGCCATCTGAGGCTTGAGGGCCCGCGGGGCGACTCCCTTGGACCCCAGTTATCCAGGGAGCCCCCACGTAGCATCACCCTGTTTCCGGAAGGCCCCGTACGAAGCGCCCCGACAGCGTTTCCATTCGGTCTCCGCAATGCCGCGGCGACCGCCGGCCACCTTCTGGCACTACGCATGGTTCAGCCGCCTACGAACAGCGAGTTCGTGGGGGTAATCGAACACGATCCGGAGACACTCTACGGGCTCCTCGCGGAGGATCTAGAGTCGTCCTCCAGCTCTGACTCCAGCAATGGGAGCCATCACCCTTCCCGGGAATGCTTCATGACGCAAACCCCCGAGGGACACGTCCAAAATGTCTCCGGAGAAGAGACAACCCCAACAGGCAACCCCGACGCTAGGATCGAGGCGGAGACGGTGGCTCCATCTCACGTAAGGATGGAGCAGCTAAGAGCACGAAAGATGGAGATCGATGACACCGGGCAACAGCTTGTCCGGGAGTATCGAAACATCGAGGAGGAGATCAAGCGTCGCGGAGACGGTGGGCACGCATGCACCTCGGCCCATGATGTGCATCGGAGGATCCTCACCGATGATGGGACTCTCCCTCATTTTGCTCGGACAAGCCAGAACATCGCCATAGCAACGGCCTTGCTACACAGCCTTCCGGAGGCCGCGACGTCCGAGGATCGCCACACCTGTCGAGAAATTCGCACGTTGCTCGAACGTGCAGCGGTGCAACAGGCGGAAAGCTTGTTGTCTCGACGACGTGAGTCCGACACCAGCCAGTGCACGCCCTCGGTACATCCCGCCAAGGACACGTCCGTTCACTAGACACCGCCGGGCAACAGGCAGCGCTCCGCTATCCCGGTACATCAACGTCTCGGCCACAGCCATGACATGCGCAGCACCATCGACGCCCGCAGGTGCACCCACGACGACGAAAGAGAAGAAGTCCGTCGCAGCTATCATCCACGACGCGGCGGACGCTACTACAGCAGCGAGGACCGAAGCCCGAGTCCCAGCCTGCCTGGCCCTCGGGCCTTCGGCCGACACATCCTCAACGCTGCATTCCCCCCGAGGTACCGACCGCCCACCAATATCCTAAAATATTCTAGAGAATCAAACCCTGGGCTTTGGCTCGAAGACTATCGGCTTGCCTACCAAGCCGGTGGTGCGAGTGATGACAATTTCATTATTCGCAATCTCCCGCTATTCTTGGCCGATTCGGCACGAGCGTGGTTGGAGCACCTGTCGTCCAACGCCATTCAGAGTTGGGCGGATCTCATGGAGATCTTTGTGGGTAACTTCTAGTGCACGTATAAACGCCCTGGAAACCCATGGGACCTCAAGAACTGCCGCCAGAAGGCCGATGAAACCCTCCGCGGGTACATTCGGCGCTTTTCCCAGCAGTGCAACGAGCTCCCTAACGTTGCCGACGCCGACGTGATAGGGGCCTTCCTATTCGAGACAACCTGCGAATCCCTCATCCACAAGATGGGACGTAGGGGCCCGCAGACCACCAAGGAACTCCTGGACATCGCAACCAGCCACGCCTCAGGAGAGGAGGCGGTCGGAGCCGTCTTCGACCGCACCGACGGCAAGGCAAGGCAGGACGAGGCCACCGACGAAGGCACCTCCGACTGCCCCACCAAGAGAAAGAATAAGAAGCAACGGCGCGACAACTCGTTCGTGGCCGTCGACGACCGTAAAGGTGGCTAGAAGCCCGCGGAAGGCACTCCGAACCATTTTGAAAAAATGCTCGAGGGGCCATGCCCAAACCACGCTTTCCCGGCCAAGCATCTATACAAAGAATGTGGCCTCATGCGCAAATACTTGTCCGAAGGCCTCAACAAGAGGGAACAGGGGAAGGAACCTGCCCCCAGTAGAGACGACGTCGAGGAGAAGGACGACACCTTCCCGACTCCGAACGGCGCCATGATGATCTTCGGAGGATCAGTGGCCTACGACTCCAAACGCCGCCAAAAGGTCGCACGCCGCGAGGTCTATATGGCCGAACTGGCCACACCTGCCTTCCTCCGATGGTCAAAATCTGCCATAACCTTCGACCGGGCCGACCACCCGGGCACCGTCCCACACCCAGGAAGATACCCACTCATCGTCGACCCGATCGTCGGCCCAAAGCGGCTCACAAAGGTACTGATGGACGGAGGCAGCGGCCTCAACATCATGTACGCCAAAACACTCGACGAGATGGGCATCGACCGAACGAACCTCCATCCCGTCCGAGCACCTTTTCATGGCGTCGTACCTGGTAGGCAGGCCATGCCACTAGAGCAGATCGATCTGCCCGTCACTTTCGGGGATCGATCCAATTACAGGACTGAGACCCTCACCTTCGACGTAGCGGGGTTCCCTCCAGCTTTTCACGCCATCCTGGGATGACCATGTTACGCGAAGTTCATGGCCGTCCCCAACTATACGTACCTTAAGCTGAAGATGCCGGGCCCCCGCGGGGTCATCACCATCGGCACCTCCTTCCAGCGCGCTTACGAGTGCGAAGTCAAATGCTGCGATCACGCCTCTACGGTCGTCGCCTCCAAAGAGCTCATCACCCTCAGAGAGGAGGTTGCCAAAAAAATGCCCGAGGCCAAGACAACAACTGAGTCATTCAAACCAGCCGAGGGCACCAAGGAGGTCCTCGTAGACCCCAGAAGCTCCGAGGCTAAGAGGGTACGCATTGGTACTACGCTCTCCTCCGAATAGGAAAGCGCGTTCGTCGACTTCCTCTGCAATAACAAAGATATCTTTGCGTGGAAACCCTCGGATATGCCAGGCATCCCGAGGGAGGTCGCCGAGCATACCTTAAAAATCCACCCGGGCTCCAAGCCAGTGAAGCAACGCCTGCGCTGCTTCGACGAGGAGAAACACAGGGCCATCGGCGAGGAGATAGCCAAACTATTAGCCGTAGGATTCATTAAGGAAGTAAACCACCCAGAGTGTCTGGCAAATCCCGTTCTCGTATGAAAGAAGAGTGGGAAATGAAGGATGTGTGTCGACTACACAGGCCTCAACAAGGCATGCCCAAAGGACCCGTTTCCTTTACCATGCATTGACCAAATAGTTGATTCCACCTCAGGGTGCGAAACCCTCTGCTTCCTTGACGCATACTCCGGCTACCACCAGATCGCAATGAAAGAGTCCGACCAGCTCGCGACGTCTATCATCACCCCCTTCGGATCATTCTGCTACGTTTCAATGCCGTTCGGTCTAAAGAACGCTGGGGCAACTTACCAGCGCTGTATGCTCAACTGCTTTGGGGACCTCATCGGGCGGACCGTTGAGGCCTACGTCGACGACATCGTAGTTAAGTCCAAAAGGACCGACCACCTTGTCGCCGACCTCGAACAAACCTTTGTGAAACTCCGTGCAAATGGCATCAAACTCAATCCCAAAAAATGTGTTTTTGGGGTCCCGAGGGGCATGCTACTCGGCTTTATTGTCTCTGAACGAGGCATAGAAGCCAACCCAGAGAAAATCTCAGCCATCACAAGAATGGGCCCGATCCAGAACATAAAAGGGGTTCAGTGAATCACAGGGTGCCTTGCCGCCCTCAGCCGATTCATTTCGTGCCTCGGCGAATGAGGACTTCCCCTTTATCGACTCCTAAAGAAAGCTGACCACTTCAAGTGGACAGCCGAGGCACAGGAGGCGCTTGACATGGTTAAACAATTTCTAACGAAACCGCCGGTCCTAGTCCCTCCGTGTAGCGAAGAATCCCTCCTGCTGTATATATCGGCCACCACGCAAGTGGTCAGCTCCGCCTTAGTAGTAGAGCGAGAGTAAGAGGGGCACGCCTTCAAGGTACAGCGCCCTATCTACTTCATCAGCGAGGTGCTATCCGACTCCAAAACCCGTTACCCCCAAATTCAGAAACTCCTCTACACCATCCTCATCACCAAGAGAAAGCTACGCCATTACTTCGAGTCACACCCTGTGACAGTCGTGACGTCCTTCCCCCTCGGTGAGGTCGTCTGTAGCCAGGACGCTACAGGAAGAACCGCAAAGTGGGCGCTCGAGCTGATGGATCAGGGCATTACTTATGCCCCCCGAACAGCGATCAAATCCCAGGTACTGGCTGACTTCATCGCAGAATGGACCGAGGTCCAGATGCCACCAACAATCGTCGATCAAGAGTACTGGACGATGTACTTCGACGGATCGCTGATGAAGAATGGCGCCGGTGCGGGAATAGTCTTCATATCTCCCCTCGGGGTCCGCATGAGGTACATGGTTCGACTCCACTTTCCCTCATCAAACAATATCGCAGAATACGAAGCGCTCATCAACGGCCTACGAATCGCCATCGAGCTGGGCATCCAACGTCTCGACGTCAGAGGCGACTCCCAGCTGGTCGTCAACCAGGTCATGAAGGAGTCGAACTGCCACGACGCCAAGATGGAGGCATACTGTCAAGAAGTCCAACGGCTGGAGGACAGATTCGACGGCCTTAAATTCAACCACATCCCAAGGCGCCTCAACGAAGCAGCCGACGCGCTCGCGAAAGCATCATCCGGCTGAGAGCCAGTCCCGGCAGGCGTCTTTGCCAGCGATCAACACAAACCCTCGGTACGCTACACGGGGTCGGAACAAGCCGATGATGGCCCATCTAGTCTGATCCTAGGGGCCAATCCGCTAATCACTCCGCCCGACCCCGAGGTTATGGCGCTTGAAGAGGACCAAGCAGTGGAGTCCGACCCTCCCGATGACTAGAGAACGCTTTACCTCGACTACCTCCTCCGCAACATACTACCAACGGACAAGACGGAAGCCCGACGGCTCGCACGCCGCGCCAAGTCCTTCATTCTTGTAGAGGGCGAACTCTACAAACAGGGTCACATCAGGATCCTACAGCTCTGTATCCCTGGCGAACAGGGAAAACTTCTACTAGGCGATATCCACGGTGGGGCTTGCGGTCATCATGCTGCACTAAGGACCTTAGTTGGGAATGCATTCCGACATGGCTTCTACTGGCCTACCGCAGCAGCCGATGCCGAGAAAATTGTACGCACCTGCGAAGGATGTCAGTACTACGCTCGTCAAACTCACCTCCTGGCCCAGGCGCTCCAGACGATCCCCATCACGTGGCCCTTTGTGGTTTGGGGGCTCGACCTGGTTGGGCCACTCAAAAAGGCGCCCAGGGGCTTCACCCACCTGCTTGTCACCATAGATAAATTTACAAAATGGATTGAAGCTCGACCGATCTCCACGATCAAATCCGAGCAAGCTGTGCTATTCTTCCTCGACATCATCCATCGCTTCGGAGTACCAAATTCCATCATCACAGACAACGACACGCAGTTCACCGGTAGGAAATTCATTCGATTCTACGACAAACAACACATCCGGATCAATTGGGCAGCCGTCGCACACCCCCGGACGAACGGGCAGGTCGAACGCGCAAACGGCATGCTCCTTCAAGGCCCTAAGCCTAGAATTTTCAACCGGTTGAACAAGTTCGGCACGCGCTGGCTCACTGAGCTTCCGGCCGTGCTCTGGAGCCTAAGGACAACATCTAGTCGGGCCATCGGCTACACACCTTTCTTCATGGTCTACGGTTCCGAGGCTGTTCTTCCAACGAACCTTGACTATGGAGCACCAAAAATCAGAGCGTATGACGAACAAGGGGCTGAGGCATCCCACCAGGATGCCATGGACCAACTAGATGAAGCCCGCGACATCGCCCTCCTCCGTTCAGCTAAGTACTAGTAGGCGTTGCGACGGTACCACAACCGGCGGGTGCGGGGTCGATCCTTCAACGTCGGGGACCTCGTCCTCCGCCTTGTGCAGAGCAACAAGGACCGCCACAAACTCTCGCCGCCCTGGGAAGGGCCCTACGTCGTCGCGGAAGTACTTCGCCCGGGCAGCTACAAGCTGAAAACCATCAGCGGTGAGGTGTTCACCAACGCCTGGAACATCGAACAGCTATGTCGCTTCTACCCCTAAATAAACACATACTTTGTCCTTATCAGTTTTTTGTCTTTACAAATCCCTGAGCTTTAGTGATATCCGACCCCAGCAAAATGCAAGGGGTCAGACCTCGCTCAGGGGCTGGTACAAACGATATAAGTATGTTTACCTCACAAACATCCCATGTGTCGAACTTTCTCTAAGTTTCTCCCAAAAACTAGGACTTCGGGAACTGATTCTGAGTACAACTGGTACGACTGCGGGAAACCCACGCCCCTGCAGCTACGGCCTCCTTGCTCAGCAGCGTGATCAGAATCGTTCCGCCCGTACCCCATGTTTTTGTGAGCTGAACTATGAGAAGAATCGAAAGGCACCAAAAACCTCCTCCGAAGATAAGGAAACTAAAAAATGGTTTGCCACAACAAAACACGAAGATTTGTTCATTTTCGCACAAATTCACCGCTTACAAAACGATCTCATCATGAAAAGGGCTAATGTACTCTTAAATTCAACAGACAAGCCACTCGGGGGCTCCCCCACAAAACTTTTTCGATTACAATCTCTACCTAGCTCGACTACAACTGCTACCACGGTCGCAGTACCAACCTCTTCAGGCACAAGCACCAGAAGGAGCTCTTCGTCGCCGCCGAGGACATGTACACAGGCCAGTTCATCTACTGCGGCCACCGCGTCACGCTCCCCATCGGCGATGCCCTACCGCTCCGCAAGACCTTCGAAGGCACCACCATCTGCAACGTCGAGCACCACGCCGGTGACTGTGGTGCCCCTCCGCCGGGGCATCCGGGGACTACGCCACCATCATCAACCGCAACCCCGACAACGGTGCCTGAACAGAAGGCGCCTCCCGCCGTGTGGAGGTCGTAATGAATGACGACGAGGCTGACGACGCTCGGCACCCTCCAGTACTCCTCCTCTTTCGGCGGCATCAAGCTCTTCCCAGCAAAGGCGACCCGCACCACCTCATCTACGTTGGATGACCTCCAGCTCGACATCACGCTCCAGAATTAGGAGCGGATCAGTGAGTTTTCCTCTCTCTCTCTCTCTGGCATTAGCCTTCCTCACTCAGGAACCGCCGCAACACACGGATGCATTCGGTGGAAAGGAAGAAGGAGAGGTAGCGGCTCAGAGGTAGAAGAAGAGGTGCGATGAGAACTCTCCTTCCCCTCCCTATTTAAAGAGGAGACACCGCAGCTAAGGAAAGGCAAAAGGTTGGATGAAAAACCCTCTCCCTTCCCCTCCTTAAATACGGAATCAATGCTGATAGACACCTGAGGGGACGCGCCGGAACTGAAGGGACGCGTCCCGGTCGACGAGGCGTCCCGCCCGGTCAAACTGGACACTACCTTGGTATGGCCCGCTACTGACCCGCTCCGGACGCGGCAATTAAGGCGCCCACATGGGTAGACGACCCTTCGCCTCCCCATGCAGGACCACGGAACGATCCGACGACAGGATCTCTGTGAAGGGGAGCAAACGACGAATGAATGTCCAAAGAAAGATAAGCATCTCTGCCTTCTTACTTTACGCGTTAAAATTCTTTTACCGAGCTTCCGACCCCGTCAAACGGTGGGGACACGAACATCACTTGGGGGCTGCCGAGCGTGTCTACTAGTCTAGATATCCTCCTCACCCGACCCCTCCATACGCTTGGAACCAGGGGCGCGAAATACGGGCATAAAACTTGGAGTAAGACTGGACGAACTAGCAGACCCTACGCCCCGATAGCTACGGTGTTTCTGTTCACCAGAAAAATCATACTCAACGCCCCCTGCGTCTCCAGTTTCGACGTCTGCCTTCTCAAGAAGGGTTCGGAGGGGTCCGCCTACAGAATCTCCCCCAAAGGAGAAGCTGTCAGGTTGCCCAAGTTAACCGAACGGCTCGGATCGCCACCGAAATACAAAAACAAAGAATAGCGATTCTTATGCAGGTTACTCCAACCTCGTCACAAACGTCAGGGCCCGAACCCATCTGGTAGGAGCTTTTCCGCCACTCATGCCACCAAGGTAACGTTACCGACCCTGCCTTTATTTCCATTAAATTTTGCATTCAAAACATTACATATGCAAAATGTTGCATCCCAACGCTTCGTGTCGCGTCACGAAACGGCTGCCGCCTCACTCGATATAGGTGACAGTAGGCCGAGGTTTGAAGGCCGGCCCGCAAAGGGCTCCAGGCCGCCTCGTACCAAATAGAGCCAGGGAGAAATAACTGAGATGAGCCCCAGCGGCCTTGCCAGACCCCGCTCAGAAACGAACAGGGGCGTCTCTATCTTTTCTCGTTCGATTCTAAACCCCGAGCCAAACCCACAGAATCTCCATCGAGGAGAGGCCATCGGGCCGCCTGAGCCTATCGAACGGCTCGGGCATCTGCCGGGAGGCGGGTTAAGAAGTTGTGGAGTGCCACCAGATAGCTCTACCGACCCCATCAGCAAATGATGGACCCGGATTCCACACGAACGTACCCGTTAGCGAGCTCATTGAGCGCAATACTCGAGCCATCGAGGCAAGTGTCGTTTACTCAGCCCCTCCGATTGCAAAAATCGAGGACGAGGTAACACGCAAATTACGGCCGACCCCTATCAGACCCTGACAAGGCCCGGGGCTCGAGCCGCTCAATACAGGGACACAGGTTCGAAGGCCCTACCTTGCCGAGCCCATAGAGTCCCCATTTGGGGATTTCTATTGGAAGACAGGGCGGGGAATATTGCAATGCCATCCAAGGACTTCGCCGACCCTGTCACAAAAACCACGGATTAGGATTCCATCCAAACGTTCTGGTCTCCAGTAAACCCGACCCCAGCAAATGCAAGGGGTCAGACCTCACTCGGGGGCACGAGCCGCAAGCGGGCTGGTCTCCACCGGCTCCACCACCTTCAGGGCATCAAGGACCACCCCGACCGTAGCTTGCAGTAGATCGTGCTCATCGCTCTCAACCTGAAGGGCCCTTCGTGCATGGGGAACCTCTTTTTCCAGCTTGACGGAGACGTTTTCGGCGCTCAACCTTCGGCTTACCGCGTCACCGAGATCTGCCCGGAGAGAGCGGACCACCTCAACGTCCTCGTCCACCTTCTGCTGAAGGGCCGTGGCCCTACTCTCGGCCTTCCGCCGAAGGTCCCGCTCCATCTCCAGCTCCTTCAGGACCTCGCCGGCCTTCTCGTTAGCCGTGGCATTCCTCTGTAGCAGCTCGTCTTGCTCCTTATGGAGCCTAGCGATCTCCTCCCCATCCAGCTTGGACCTCGCCAACAAATCCTCGAACATCCCGTGGGCCTCCTCCGTGTCCTGACGCGCCTGGGTCTCCCGCTCTTGGGCGGCAGCAAGCTGTGCGGCCATGTCTGCTCACAGCCGGGCCTCCTCGGAGAGGCGATCCCACTCCGCTTTCTGCTCGCGGAGGAATCGGTATTTATTCTGGCTATGAGCAACAAGAGCCTGAAGAGGAAGAAGACTGATATCAGAAATGCGAAAACACAAAAACATGCGAAGAAAGAAGAAAATCAAGCGAATACATGGGTAGTAGGAACAACGATTTCACGTAGGGCTCCTCTGGCCTGGTCCAGGGCCTCCAGCATGGTCGAAATTCCGATGTCAAGACCCTCCCGCTCCATGCTCTCGGAATGATCATCGACCGAGAAAAGAGCCGACGTCGGGTCCTGAGCGGCCATCCACTGAAGCGGCGGCTCCCCCCGTGTGGGGGGAGCGGTTTCCTCCCGACAAAGGGGCCGGGGGCGGCTCCCTCCAGACCCTATGCGGCACCACCGCCGCACTCGAGGACCCTCCGACTTGACCCTCCTCCATCTGGGCCGCTTCGAGCGCCACGGGCGGATCCACCTGGGCCCCCGGTGGCGCGAATTGCACTACGCCCTCGAGCACCACCACGGCCACGCCCGGCTGATCCTGGCTTGGCGCGGTCACGACCACCTCCACCGGCGGTATGCGGCCCTCAGCTGGCTGTACCACGTTCGCCATGGAGGAAGCCGCCAGCTCGGTAACCTCTGCGGGCGTGGGCGCCACCACAGACGCCGTCAGGTTGGCCAACGTAGATCCAACGTCGGCACCACTCCTGCCCGAAACAGGGGTGACGCCAGGCGACGCCATCTGTCCCACCTGAATGGCGAGACTCTTCTTGGGCGCCAGCCCCAGGGGGTGACCCGTTCGCAAGAGCCTACACAAAGGTAATAGCCATTAGATCAAAATAGAAATGGAAAAAGGATGAAAATAGGGGAATCAGCAGCTCACGTTGACGCCCTCGGCCGGCGGAAGCGTTTTGGGGACGGATCCCCAGATCCCTGCCCTGACTCATCTGGGCGGGACCGTTTCGAGCCTGCCCCCTGCTCCGGGGCAGGGGGGCTCACCTCGTGGGGCGTGGCACCAGAGCCGCTCCCCTCCATCGTCTCGTGGGGGCGCGGCACCAGAACCGCTCCCCTCCGTCGTCTCATGGGGCGCGGCACCAGAGCCCCTCCCCTCCCCCGTCTCATGGGGCGTGGCACCAGAGCCACTCCCCTCCACCATCACCTCAGGTCGGCAACGGCAGGCCCACTTTCCTCCATCCACCGGTCCTCGGTCGGCACACCGTGCGAAGCGGCGGACCCACCGGCCTCCACCGACCTCACCGATTCACTTCCCTCCGCGTGGAACAGGAAGGGTCCCTGCACGGATGGGTGGCCACTTGTCAGCGTGTCCTCGTCCTCTAGGACGTCCCAATCCACGCCGACGACTACCTCGTCGTCATCGTCATCGTCGTCATCGTTATCATCACTGCTCACGTCCTCTCCCCGATCCCGTGCCTCCTGCTTTTGTCATTTCGCCCTCTTCATCTGCTCCCTTGCTTTCTTGTCCCGCTCGGCCGCGAGTCGATTCACCGCCGCCACGGCCTTGTCCTTCGGCAGCGGAACCAGACTATCTTTGAAGACTAGCCCCCTCAGCTGGTCCCAACGTCACAAAAGCAAGTATTAAAAAATAGAGATTCAGGAAAAAGAAAAGAGCACGGGAGAAGAGGGCTTACGAATTCGAGGAACCCAGGTTCTGGCCGCATTGGGGGATGTCCGGGCACCGGATACACAATGTCGAGGACGCTGCCTTTGGAGTCCTTCATCGGCTCCGTCGCCTCCTTAATGCGTTGTGCCACTTCTAAAAAGGGGAGTGCCTCGTCAACAAGCATCGTCCCCTCGAACGACATTCCGGGCGTCATCCGATGCAGGGGAAGCACGCGCGCCATCAGCAGCGCCACCCTCCTCGCATGATAGGAACCGATAATCCCCATCCCCTTTACGCCCCGATCCTTCAGGGCCTGAAGGGCGGAAAGAAGGTCGGAGAGGTGTTTCTTGTCTTTGAACTGGACGCCCCAGCTCCACGACTCCGGAGCCTCTTCAATAAGGCGTCCGGTGTACCTCGGTAGGGTGGCACTCACATCATCCCTAACATAAAACCACTGTGAGTGTCATCCCTTGTTGAATGTCGCCAGACGCATGTATGGGTAACCCCTCGACCGAGTATGGCGCAGATGAATGCTGGCACATCCCATTGGCGCGTTCACATCTTTCCCTCCAATCTTCCTCTTCGACAAACTAATGGTAAAGAAATACCGCCACAGATCAAAATGGGGATCGATCCCCAGGAAACCCTCGCACAGGGCAACAAACGCCGCCATATGTTAAACCCCGTTGGGAGTTAGATGCTACAGCTCTACCTCATAATAATCCAGCAGCCCCCGAAGGAATCTATGCGCGGGTACCACAAATCCCCGCTCATGGAAGATGGCGAAAGAAACGACATACCCTTCGGGAGGCACCGGCTCACCCTCGTCGCTAGGTAGCAGCCACTCCTGTACGGCGGACAGCGGGCGGAGAAGGCCACAGCGGACGAGGCCCTCCAAACGCCGTGAGGTGATGCTAGATCTGCCCCACAACTCCATCAAAGCAATTAGGGAGAAAGGTGGGCGCGAGCTCGATGGCGTCTACGGGATGCAAGCCGGCTGACGGTGGCGGCGCGGGCGCAGGAGGCTGGGGCGATTGGCGGCGGATGTTTCAAGACGCAAAGGCAAGGGAGCGAAATACGAAACCTTGGTTGCGAACCCCGTGGTTTTATAGGGGCGACGGACGCAAGAAGGGCAACCGTCCGCCTTGATCTCCGGGCCTGCCACGCGCACCGCCGCGTCACGGCGCGGGACACGCGCCCGCAGTCCCTATCCTTTCCCACCAAAAGTCACGGTGGATGGTTCGTCTTCCCCAGGCGAATCTGGACTCTCTACCCATCTGGGAAATGCAGGTCGCGAAAATCTTTCTCTCTTTGGCCCACCTAGGGCCCAGAAGCTCGGCGATCGGCCCAACTGGGGACGGGTCCACGAACGATCCGAAATCAAGGGCGCAAGCATTACTGAGGTCTCGATCCATGGTCAAGCCCCGGCTAGGTCATCCCTGAATGAGATCGCCGTGAACGGGATACCACGACCCCCTCGAAAAATATCCAGTTGACGAAAAACTAAGTCCTTCAGCCTTACCCGCGAAGGGTCCGAAAACACCCTCCAGGCGGTTCTATCCGAATCACCTGGAGGCTCGGGGGCTACTGTCGGGGACCTAATACCGGGGTACCCCAGAAGGTGGAACCAATAACTACCGAACGATAAAAACTTCTGGACGGATAAGGGCGCCGTAGCGTTCCTTGCTCGAACGACAGGAGTTTGGTTCCGCCTCGCCCGACGCCTTTGGGGTAGCTCTGCCTCGCCCGAGGGCTTAGGGCTAGTCTCTGTCTCGCCCGACGCCTTTGGAGCGGGCACGGTCTCGCCCGAGGGCTCAGGACTAGTCTCCGACTCGCCCGACGCCTATGGGGCGGGCTCGGTCTCGCCCAAGGGCTGAAGGATAGACTCTGCCTCGCCCGACCCTAGAGGGGCGGGATCGGTCTCGCCCAAGAGATAGGGATTGGTCTCCGTTTCACCCAACGGCCAAGAACGAGCCTCGCCCTGCTCGATATCTAAAGACTGGTTTCGTCTTACCTGACAACTCCACCCATTCCCTCATAATGATGGGTACAGGGCAAGATAAGACGTTCGGGTCAACCATGGCTCCAAGGACCATACCCTGCACCCTGGCAGGAAAAGTATTGCCGGGGAACGACGTGACAGGTGCTTTAGACCCTTCCGGGCGCCGCAGAGCCCGAAAAGTGTTACAGGTGCGTGCTCTTCGCCCTGTAGAGTTGTAGGCGCCGCCTTCAGCTCTGGGACACGGAACCCAACGAAGATATACGAAAATCGCTACGCTCCAGAAAAGGATTTGCTATCTCCATGGACGACGGGTATTCCGTCACCACGCTATGGACCCAGGGGAGCGGTGCCCGCTTCCCGACCCCCCAGGTCCACCAAGACAGAAGACCTTGGCCACTGCGCTACTTCAGACCCCGACCTCGCGTCCCTCCGACGAAGACTCATAGGAACCAGAAGGCGTGCGGAGCAAGGCTGGGGGAGGCTCATAAGTCAAAACCACTGTACTGCGGCCCATACCCTGCGCAGGGTAGCATTCTGTAACCAACCTGACATTCTATAGAGACATCGACAGTATTGTAGGCGCTTATCTTCCTTCACACTCATCAGAATGAAAAACCAGGCCGGATAGACGTGAGCCACAAGACTAAGTAGAGTACGCATCCTAAAGCCCTCACCCTTGTAAAAGCCAGCCCCTTCCTCTATAAAAGGGGATACGCTTCATCCATCAAAGAAGGGGACTGCTGACCGAACCACAGAAGACATACACACAGTCAAGCGGCAACCAAGCTCTTGACCTCCTTTCAACCCTTCCATCAGAGACTTGGGACCAGTCCCTCTCTCGATCGTTTGTACCCCTACTACGAACCGTTTACGGTGCTAATAACACGAGCAGCAACAAACTGGACATAGGGATATTCGGCCCGAACCAGTATAAATCTTGTGTCCTTTAGCGCAACATCCGAGCCTAACGCGTATTATTATAAATTTACTTGCCGGTGCCTGTACGAAACACCGACAGATATGTACATGTCATTTCCATGTTGAGATGAATTATTTCGTCATATATGTGCAGCTCTCGCCTCTGGGGCAGTAAGGCTCACTTCTGCTTCGTCAAAACGTGTTGCTATTTTTGCTCCTCCGCTTATGCCAGTCTCTGATGTATAATTTTCCCTCCTCAATGGACGAGAAGCGTCAAACTATAGATAGGAGTTGTGTTGCCTCGTGTTTCTTTGATCTGTCAGCTGTCGCCTACCTGATTCAACAATGGTATGCAATTCGACTGTACGGAGGTAATCACCATTGCACTATTTCCACCAAACGTGTCACGGCGTGATCCTTTTACTCTGTAAATGCGCAAGGACACATCTGCAAACTAAGATACATTGGCAGGCACCTTGTGTTTTGAAATATATAGGAGTGGTGTACCACGTACTGCAGTTGCTTCCTAACCGGCCTGTAGCATGAATCTTGCATACCATTCTCTGCCCGTTTGATCACCGAATTGGGTATAGCAATTGTACTTGTTCCCCTAAAGTTTATGTAATGGCAAGACATTGCAGGCAAGATTTTATTTTTACGAATCTGACCTCTATAAAGTTCTACATCGTCAACAAATAAATCTATGGCTCCTTGCAAGGCACAAGGATTTCTGCTTACCTAGAACCTGGAGCTGATGAACTATGCAATTTGGGATTTCTCTGTAAGGATTTTTGCCTGCCAGATTACGAAGCACTTCTTCGGGCTCAATACGAATTGAGTTTTACAGAACAGGTACGCATTTGAGTTTCGTCCATTTGTAGGCAGCCTTGACACGTTCAGATGTCATCAACAGTTCTTCCAGCTAAATGCTATTCCTTTATTCTCAGAGATGCTGCCACTTTGACTTCTCACGCAACACTGGTGAAAATTCTTTAGAAAGCCCACACCACACATCGACACAAAATAACAGGAAAGGCCCACTCTCTCCAGCCTCAACAACAAGCTTTGCCATCTGCCTGACACAGTGACACTTGTGTTGTTTAGTCCCACATCACCTGCTCACATGGGACGACACCAGCTTAAATAGCCAGTCCCCAGCGCTTTACTCGCCGAGCAGCTAGCGACTGCTTGTAACCCGAGTGGGGGCAATAAAGTGGTGCGGATGCCAATTGTGGCGCGTGGACCTGGGCCTGTTGTTGCACTCTGCCGGCCCGCCCGTTCCAAGTTGTGTAGTGGGCCGCGGGAGCTTTGGCGAAGGCCTCGGGCTTCCCGGCACCTAGAGCGGCGGGCATTGCGTTAGGCTGGCCTCACAGAGCAGCGAATACCGCCCGCTGCCAACGGTGGAAGGATAACGGGCCGCTGCGCTCCAGGTCCGATTAAGGCCCTTGCGTCCTCTCTGGCAGACCACCATTTTTTTGCTTTCCTAGCCTTTTTCGCTGGCAGCCGCCTGTTCTTCTCTGTACTTTTTGTTCCAGTCAGACCAGCCAGGCATGATTTGCTAAAAAAAAAAACTGCCAGGCATGAGGTCTTGGAACTCAGATATACAACTCCGTCCAACTGAATCTCATTTTTTTTGTGCTAAAAAAAACTAATGATCTTTTTTTCTGTACCACTTTCTGTCAACTCAAGGACAAGTACACACAACACCAATAATATGATCCAGGACTCCATGAAGGATGGAATCGAAGAAAATTACAAGAGCAAAAAGTCTCAGTCCACACCTCCACAGAGAATGCTTATTTCTTTGGCATCGTCTCTTCTCTGACTTGGAATGATCGCATCGTATGCAGCAAGTTTGCACAACATTCCATATTGAACAAACGAAGCGTGTCGGCAGCGAGATACAAGAAGCATATACTGGATTTTATTCAACATGATACAGTTCAGTTTTCTCTTTGACGCTGCTGCAACTGCAATGCTTGCCTTAAAAGGAAACTGCACCGGAGTAGTTCACTGACATGCCGAATCCCCAAAGAAATCCCACGATCTGCCGAAAATAGGAGCGTTTACATAGTTGGATTCAGCTTTCAGCCTGCTCATTTCCGATTGCTGCAGCTGAAAAAATCTGCAACGAGCGAATTATGCGATTATGCAGTCCATTTCCGATTGTTCATCATGCTCATGCAGTGGATTACTGGAGTAGTTGGATCGTTATATAGTTTCTAGGCTCTCAATATGCGATTATGCAGGCTCTGACCGAAAGCTCTACTGAAGTGTACTAGTGTGGCAGCCGGCATAACCCGGCCAAACAAAATTTTATCTTTGCTGAACCTTTCTCTTCTCTTTGAACGAACCGCACCTGACGCAAACATGGATCGAAAATGAACAGTGAGACGAAAGAAATTAAGACTATGTTCGGCTGGCTGAAAAATGGCTGATGATGATATTGTTGCTGATTTGTTGTAAGAGAAAAACACTGCTATTTCGCTGAAACGGTACGGCTGATAAGTTCAAGCGAATAGGGGCCAACTCGGGTGGGGTAATGTAAATGCTCCAAAATATTTGGGTTGAATAGAAAATGATGCGGCGGATCAAATGGTTCTTGAAAGAAAAGCAAATATCATGTGAAATTGTCAACGCAACCATAAAAAAAAGGTAAGCATGGCACTATTGCTCTTCTAAACATGATGGCTTAAGTACAAACAATCGGGCGAAATAGAGTCTAATAATTGATAACCAAAAGTCCAATTTCCTTTTTCTAAAAAAGTCCAAAATATAATGATCATACATTTCTCCATTGCATTTTATCCACAGCTACAAAGATAAATCAAGAAAGAAGTGTTAACATCGGCATGTTCGCTTGCTCGTAAACGATCGTAAATTTCCAGCCGGGAACAGTGTTTTTCTCTCACACCAAACCAGCCAGCAGTAAATAATCCACGATACGATACGGCCTCCCGAACAGACTGATGCTTACTACTTATATAAAACAAGGTAATATTAAGAATTAAAAATGGAATGACATAATGCATAGAAAAAGTAACTCGAACAATTCGAACTAACATTCTGTCACATCTTTGCATCGACGGTGTTAACTATAACAAAAATACCCCTGATCCATTTCAGCACACTTGCAGCATCCATGGCATGCGGCATACGACATATGTCCCATAATAAAAAGGGATTATGCCTTTTGTTTTAAACTAATCTATTCTAAGTTTAACCAAGTTTATGGAGGAAAGTCCTAACAAAATGAAATGGCTGCATAGCAACAAAACATCCTGTAGGTGTGAGGTGTCAAAGAACCCTAATTTTTTACTATTTGACTCTTTTTTTTTTTGAAGAAAATTTACATTGGACCTCTGGGAGACTTAAACTCATCTTTGGACCCTGTGGTCGACGCCATTAGTCCTGGCGCCGAGGTAACACGTCACAGCAAAGAATTCTAGATGACGTTAATGTGACCGGCACCTCCGCGACGGAATATAAATTGCCGAGCTCGGCGCCATGTATTATGGCGCCGAGCATGCATTCAAAACGTACGGTGGGTAGCAGGACTGGGCGCTACCTCTCGGTCCGTGCGCCCGGACTGACTTTAGCCGGAAGCGAGGTGCGGTGGTGTGCATGCACCATGCCATGCAGCGGTTCGACCGGAATGCGGGATGCATGCAATGGACAGCAAGGTGCCGTGGCGGTCGTCGTCGTCAGAGCCTACGCCTGATGGAGCCTCACTGACTAACTGATTGACAGGGAGGGAGAGAGACAGGCAGATCATGCAGGCCATGCCCGATGCATGGTTGACGGCCGGAGTTGGTGGCCGGACACCGGACACGGACAGACAGACGCACGCGACGCGGCAATTCTTTTGACCTAGCTTGCAGCTAGCTGTTGGGAGTTCAACTTCAACTCAACTGCCCTCCTGTACGTTGATTCCTGCCGCCATATTTTATTGCAAAAAAGTTATGAATTGGGCACGCAATGCTCTTCTTCTTCTTCTTCGATTCTTCTTCTTCTTGCTTGGCTTGCATTGCAAAGAAGAGGATGTCCATGTGCAGATGCATGATTATAATGTGATTGTGAACCAAACCAACAGTAGTGCTTCTTAATTAACAATGGATTTAGTATGCCCTTCCGCGTACACGTACATCCATCAGCTGCTACTAGTAGTATATACATATTCTAATCCATCCGTCGTCGGTTGGCTGGGCATAGTTAAATGATGATTGTTTACAGGTAACATCTCCACGTTAGCTTGGTTCTCTGGTCGTTTCTAAAACTTATGTCACATCGAATGTTTAGATGCTAATAAGGAGTATTAAATATAGATTAATTACAAAACCAATTACATTGATAGAGGCTAATTTGCGAGACGAATTTTTTAAGCCTAATTAATCCGTCGTTAGCACATGTTTACCGTAGCACCACGTTGTCAAATCATGAACTAATTAGGCTTAAAAGATTCATCTCGCAAATTAGTCGCACGTTGTGCAATTAGTTTTGTAATTAGTCTATATTTAATACTCCATACATGTGTCTAAACATTCGATGTGACAGGGAATTTAGAAACTCTTATGTGACAGGGAATTTAGAAACTCATGTAGAAACCAACCAGGCCTGTACTCGCTGTGTGCGTTCATGGCTTCCACACACTTAGGAATAGGGATACCAATGAAAGCTTACTTGCAAATTAAACTATTCTAATTAAGCATTGATTGTTGATAGGATGGCATGTTGCTTCACATTGCCGTTTAGCAGCTGCTAGGCGTTTGCATTGGCACTGGCTTCCGTGCACAGCAGTGTGACTCTGAAACAGAGACGTTGGGGTTTGCGTTTTTGTGGGTCCGCAAGATTCCTGGTCGATCCTAGAGTTGTTAGCCCGTGTTTAATTTCAACTCTAAATTTAAAAAAATACTACGGTAGTCATCACATCGAATTTTACGATACGTGCATAGAGCATTAAATATAGACGAAAAAAAAACTAATTGCACAGTTTGGTAGAAAATCGCGAGACGAACGTTTTGAGTCTAATTAGTCCATGATTGAATACTAATTGTCAAATAAAAACGAAAGTGCTACAGTAACTCAAATTCCAAAATTCGGTCAAACTAAACACGGGGTTAACAAATGAATGACAAGGCTAGCTTGTGGATCGACGCAAATGAGAAAATTGTGCTCCTACTCGAACGCGTCGCATACACCTGGCTCGCTCCCTGCCTGCCTATGAATTTTTGATATATGTTTGTGACGGTGACAGCAGAGAGTAAAGGCTCGCCCAGTCCTGCTACCCACCGCACGCTATGAATGCCTGCTCGGCGCCGGCGGCATGTATTCTGGCATCGAGATACCGGTCCCATCAACATCACCTAGGATTCTCTATTGTACACGGCCAAGTATCTCGACGTCAAAATCTGTGGCGTCGAGACGTGTTACCTCGGCGGCAGGACTCAGGGCGTCGACCTCTATGGTCCAAAGATGAGTTTAAGTCTTCTAGAGGTCAAACGTAAATTTTGTCAAAAAAAAAAAGGTCAAATAGTAAAAAGTTAGGTCAAGGAACACATGGTAAGAACTGAGGTGTCTTTTTGCCGTCCAGTGTGAAAGGCAAGCAGCGAGCGGATCAAACAGGAATTCAAAGAAAGAACGACGAAAAAAGGCTCTGGTCAAACTAACGAGCAGGGATCTTCTGTAGCTGGACCTCTGGCATCTGCTGACCTGTTGTGGGATCGGACATCGGAGGGAGGCAGCTTCTTGCAAAAAGGAATGAGTCGTTGTGTGTAGAAGATCCATCTTTGACAAACTGAACGTCCAACTAAAAAACGTGCAGAAACAGAGCTGCACATGTGCGCACCACGGCACCAGCAAGGAAGGTGTCAACGGAAGAATTCTATTTAGTATTTTTATTACACATAACCGTGTGTGCATGATGCTGTGCATAACCGTGTAATGACCTGCCTCCATTGAACTCGCTCTCTCTAAAGAAACTGCCTCCGTTGACAATTTAAAAGATCTTTATTCCTCCAAATATATGTTAGCAACCTCTCTCTCTCCATTCTACAGTACTCCTAAGTTTGGTTTAAGTCAAACTACTGTCAGCCTGTTCGGCTGGGGCTGAAACGATCGTGGGTTATTACTGCTGGCTGGTTTAGTGTGAGAGAAAAATATTGTTCTGGTTGGAAATTTACGATCGTTTACGACCAAGCGAACATGCCGTATAAGTTTCACTAAGGTCATGTTTGATACCCCTCCCATTATAATCAAATTTTAATCCAAACAGGATTGATTATGTGATGGATTATTTATTATTATAACCAAAACTCCTTAGTACCATAATCCCATAAGAGATCTCATCCCATAATCGAGGAGAGATCATTAGTGGATTATGGGTGTTGAAAGTCGAACTTGCCCACAACTGATTGTCCAACTTGTCAAACTATGAAAGATAAGATATGAATTTATCACTTTAACCAACCATAATCAATCGCCATAATCCATTGACCCAAACACTCTGCTTATTATAATATTATAATCCATATTTCTGATTATAATAATCCTATATATAATCCAGATTATAATAATCGAGCCTTGATCAAACATGTCCTAAGAAAAACCATTAACATTTACCACATTAATAAGGTAAATTGTGAAACTACATTCTATAATATATCTAATGATACTAATTTAGTGTCGTAATTATTATTATTTGTTCCTGTAAATTTAATTACATTTTATATAAGTCTGATTTAGGACAAATTTATGTAGGGAGCAAGAGATGCGAACCAACCAATTGTGCTTGCGCCATTGGACACCATGCACACGATACTAGAACCTCTCTGAACGGCACAACCGTCACTGACGTATCATTTTAAGTAGGATTCTTAAACAGCTTTGGTTTGACGTTGCTCGCCTCTTTGTAGCATGTCAAATTGCATGCCGCCGAAAGGTCTACCGGAAAATGGAATTAAATCCGGCCAAACAAGCGTGTCACTATTGAACTTGCTCCAAAATACGGGTCGAATAGAAACGACTCGACAAAAGAAAGTAGGCATAATGCAAAATGTCCTAAACAAGCGATGAACAGAAACAGCGTGTAGAAAGGAAGTGGTTTGTATAATGCAAATGCTTGAGTATGTGTGTTCAATGCAAATGGCGCTTCAAGATAACGTGGCACCGTGCGAATGGTCAAAAACATGGATTCAATACAAAACAAAGCAAATAATTTAGCGAAAAAAATGCTTTCTAAAGTGATTATTATCACACCCAAAGTTCAAATCGAAACTTAAAATAAATGCACTTGACAGAAGCCATTAATTAGGAAAGATATCGATGTAAACCTAGGTGCCTTCAAAAAAGTATATGGACGTGAGCTCCTTTCAAACTTAATTTTCATATGATCAGTTACCACAAAAGTTCTATAGGTCAGTCTCAGTGGAGAGTTTCGAGGCTTTGGTTACAAAACTGTTATATCATACAGAATAAAATAAAACATGGATCAAACACTCATTCTCAATAGAAAGTTTCATTCTATGGTTTTATAGACATTTAATTGTATGACTCATAGGGCGTGTTTGGGACCGCTTATAATCAGATTCCAGGTGAAAATAAACGAGAGCCCCACCCAAACACCCTTGATTCTTTTTATATTGTCCAAGAATCGAGAGGTCAAAAGAATTGAACTTGCACTGCATCCTGCGTTCTCGGTACTGCAGCCTCTCACTCGCGTTTCGTCCATTGCGGGCGTTTTTTCGCTCGATGCCCCTCCCTCTCGCGGCCTGCACAGCTCTGCGCCGCTCACCTACCCTGCCCACTTGAGCGTGAGGCTCGTCGTCACGAGCTCCGTTGGGGCGCCTGGCGACCCCCGCTCCCCTTCCCGCATTTGCTCCTCCGGTGGCGCCTCGGATGGGCGAGGGAAGGTGCCCATGGCTGAGGAACCCGCTCGCAGGCTGCCACTCCCGCATATGCTCCTCCGGCGGTGCCTTAGATGGCCAAGGGAGGCGCCCATGGTGAGGAACCTGCTCGTAGGCGGGCACTCCTACAGAAGATGCCTTCCCTCTGACTCCGCAAGCCTCTTTCGTTCGAGGAATAGCTGGCACTCCTGCGGAAGATGGCCGAGGAAGTCAGGGGCACATATGTCCTTTTACACCCTTTTGCTACATAATCAGGATTGCCATACATCTTTGTTTTTTTCTAGAGATTTTTTCGTCCGTCCACAGCTTATAAGAAAATCTTGATTAGATTATAAATGATTCTTACATAAGCAGTCCCAAACACGCCCATAGAGAGTTGGTAATCGCACCAAAAGAGTTCCATCCCCCCTTCTTCTCTCTTCTTAACGTTGCCGCAACATAAAAATGCTTATATGGCAGTTTATTAAATGCAAATGAAACTCGCATCGAAGCTGGCCTTATGAAATCGAGTGGCTGTTTGGATAGTACTAATTTTAGCAAGCTACTAACTTTTAATTAGCATCTACTAGCATTTGAAACCTTCCTTAATGGATGCTAATAGTACCATAGGTAAAAATATGATATTTGTACTACTTGTCTACTTGTCTGGATAATATTCTAATTTTAACATGCAGAACAGGCTCTAGTACTTAAGAACCTAAAATGACACGAGTCCACGCATCAAGATTGAAGGACTCCATCACCGCACATACCCAAACTGAGACGCCGAATATGCCACGGGAAAGAGGCCTGTGCGACAGACAGGCGGGCCCTGGGAGCAGGAGAGTGTGGCCACCACGTCGACACGCTTCGCCATCACCCTCAGGCGCGGGAGGCTACGCGTGTGGCGGCCATGGGAACTCGTGTGCCCACCTCGCCGGCCATACAAAAACGAAGCGAAGCTGCGTCCGGGTCAAAGACGAGGGAAGATAAGGGCGGCAGCCAATCACGGGCCTGAGGCCACCACACACCCCTCCTGCTACCCCTATCACCGGTGCTTCCGGCTCATCTCTTCCTCCCCGGTGCGTACCCACAACGTGCAGCAATCCAACATGCACATAAAAATAACAGGAGCTTGGAAAGTTGCCAAGGCCTCCAATTTCCACAAAATCTCATGCAGGTCCATGATTTTTCTTCCATGCAAGAACAAGAACTCATGGATTCACGATACTTTTTTTTTTTAATTTAGAACCCAGACAGCTATTGTACAAAAGGACAATTCATATTTTAGTTTAGCATTTACCATCATATCAAGATTCATTAAGATACGATTTGTATATATCCACATGAAAGACGATGTAATAATTGTGTATGCAAACCAAATGCCTGTTAAACACACAACCAGGGATTCTTCTTAGTCAAAAAAAAAAAAAACAGGGATTCTTCTTCCAACGACACAGGAGTTTGGTATACAACTAATGCACAATGATAAGTTTGTAGTATAAAATAATATCACCATCCATCTGGGATTATAAGCCGTTACGTTTTTCTAAATACCTAGTTTTTTTATTATGCACTTAGATATATAATAAAAGTTATGTATCTAAGAAAATCAAAACGACCTATAAATTGTAACGAAGAGAGTAATACAAATGCTAGTAAAGTTCAGTTTCACAGAAGAGAAGAAGTCTAATATGATATTCTCTGTATTGCTTTAAAGAAAAAGAGATTCGCTGTATGACAAGGGCCCATACGTAAAATATTTTCGTAGGATAGAAAATTCCGGGCCGCCCCAAAGACCTAGCCCAAAGGCACCCCACCACGTGTGGGCCCCACACGCCATGCCGCTCCGGCGACTCAACAACCCCTCCGGCCGGCGCCCTCCTCCCATAACCTTTGGCTCCAAGCAGAAGCCTTTCTTCCTCCTCTCCACCCAACTCGTGCTCTTCCTCGGGCCAACGCGAGGCCAAAGCCAATTCCACATCTCCTGCCGCTCTCACCGAGGACCCTTCCCCAAGAACTACACCGAGTCCTAGAGGAGAGAGGTCGAGGAGGAGCCCATAAGAGTTTCTCCTCGCCTCTCTCTCCCTCTCTCTTCCTGCTTATCTGTCTGCGAAACATTCTTGTCGCATTGGCTTGGTTCCCCTGCGAAAGGAGGTGGCTTTCTGTCTTCCTTGATCTACATGATGCCGAGCACGGCGTCAGCGACCGCCGCCGCCGTGGCATTCGGGGCAGCCGCCAAGCCGCGGGGACCGTCGTTGGCTCCCTGCGCAAGGGTGGCCGCCGGCGGCAGGCGGCGCTCCGGGGTGGTGGTGCGGTGCGACGCCGGCGTGGAGGCCCAGGTGCAGGCGGTGGCCAAGGCCTCCAGCATCGCCGCGCTCGAGCAGTTCAAGATCTCCGCCGACCGTGAGTGCCTTGCCCTCAAATCCGCTGCCGCTGTTGCCTTTCCTGTAAAGTTGGGATGCCCCGGATTGTGCCGGTCCGGCGAACTGATTCATGGATCATTTGCGTCGCTTCGAGGCTATTGCTGCTGCAGTTGGGATTAGTTTTGGTCTGGTACAGGTCAAAAGGTGTGGGTGGTGGCCTGGTGGGGATTGGGGAAGGACGAGTAGGTGTGAACTTTGCATTGTCCTGTTGCAATTTTGCCTTGACCAAGCATAACTTGAATATTCATTGTACTACTATTCCTTAGAATTTAGAAATGTTCACTGCCTAACTTCTTGCCAAGTAAAATTAGTATGTGGAGTAGGATACCAGGTCGCATGGCATCAAAGAGAAAATAGCTTCTGCCATTTTGCAAGGTGTCGTGGGGATGAGGAAACTTCTCGGCATCCAGATTGGAACATCGATTACTTTTTGTTTCTGAACTGAGTCTGGCCGATAATAGGGAATGGAAAGTTACATTTGGGGGGTTTGTTCAAGCAGTTATCTGATCGTGGAGCTATATGCTTCACAGATTGGTGGAGCTTCTGTCTGTATACATATGTTCTCTGGTGAAAATTGAATGGCTATCTTTATCTATATCCACCAAAATTACATGTTGTAAGAACCTAGGAGTAAATGATAGTGTATGCATATTTAATTGTATTCCTATAAGGAGGAGAAATCTAATTTGATAACGGTGTCAAATAATTATATTCATATGCTTTTGCAATCAGCTATTGGTCATGCATTTTGTGCAGAGATGTTTTGGGGGTTCTCTTGTTTTGGTCATATTCATCTACTGTGAGCATGTTATTTTCACCCTTTAGAATTTGCTTGAATAAATCTTTGAAAATAAATTAATAGAGCTTTATATTGATGCGTGACTATATCCAAATTATCTATTTCAGAAACAAATTGCTTTGCTCTGTGCAGTGTTTGACAATGTTTTAACTTTATATTCACTACCAGGGTACATGAAGGAAAGGAGTAGCATAGCTGTGATTGGCCTCAGTGTGCACACAGCACCAGTAGAGATGCGTGAAAAACTTGCGGTTGCAGAGGAACTATGGCCCCGTGCTATTCAAGAACTTACGAGTCTAAACCATATTGAAGAGGCTGCTGTTCTTAGTACCTGTAATAGAATGGAAATTTATGTGGTGGCCCTATCATGGAACCGAGGTATCAGAGAAGTAGTGGACTGGATGTCAAAGGTGAGAACCAATTTATCAACCCTATTTGTTCAGTCTGTTGTCTTTTTGCCCCAGTTTCTTGGCTGCTCAAAGACAGATTAGGAGAGATTCCCTAATGCGTGTTTTTTCGCGATTTCAGAGAAAAGTGGTATTCCTGCTTCTGAGCTTAGGGAGCACCTGTTCATGCTGCGTGACAGTGATGCTACACGCCATCTGTTTGAGGTATCGGCTGGGCTGGACTCTTTGGTTCTCGGTGAAGGACAAATCCTTGCTCAAGTTAAACAAGTTGTGAGAAGTGGACAAAACAGTGGAGGCCTGGGAAAGAACATTGATAGAATGTTCAAGGATGCAATTACAGCTGGAAAGCGTGTGCGTTCTGAGACTAACATATCATCTGGTGCTGTTTCTGTCAGTTCAGCGGCAGTTGAATTGGCCCTGATGAAGCTTCCAAAGTCTGAAGCCCTGTCAGCTAGGATGCTTTTGATTGGTGCTGGCAAAATGGGAAAATTAGTGATCAAACATCTGATTGCCAAAGGATGCAAGAAGGTGGTTGTGGTTAACCGTTCAGTGGAAAGGGTGGATGCAATCCGCGAGGAGACGAAAGATATCGAGATTGTGTACAGGCCGCTCTCAGAGATGTATGAAGCTGCAGCTGCAGCTGACGTCGTGTTCACGAGCACTGCATCTGAAACCCCATTGTTCACAAAAGAGCACGCAGATGCACTTCCCACTATTTCTGATGCCATGGGTGGTGTTCGGCTTTTTCATCGACATATCTGTCCCAAGGAATGTCAGTGCGTGTGTCTCTGAAATTGGCTCTGCACGAGTATACAATGTTGATGACCTGAAAGAGGTGGTGGAAGCCAACAAGGAAGACCGTCTCAGGAAGGCAATGGAGGCGCAAACAATCATCACTGAAGAGCTGAAACGGTTTGAGGCATGGAGGGACTCTCTGGAGACCGTTCCAACCATCAAGAAGCTGAGGTCATATGCCGACAGGATCCGGGCCTCGGAGCTCGAGAAGTGCCTACAGAAGATCGGGGATGACGTTCTCACCAAGAAGATGAGGAGAGCTATCGAGGAGCTAAGCACCGCATCGTGAACAAGCTCCTCCACGGTCCGCTGCAGCACCTGAGGTGCGACGGCAGTAATAGCCGCACCCTTGATGAGACGCCGAGAACATGCACGCTCTCAACCGGATGTTCAGCCTCGACACTGAGAAGGCGATCATCGAGCAGAAGATCAAGGCTAAGGTGGAGAAGACCCAAAATTGAGGACATGAAGCAATTTTTCTTAACCGTGTATACATACCCTCCAATCTGATTCCAATTTTTTTTGATCATTTCACTTACTGAGCTCCTCCCCCTGCTTGCTGAGACGTCAACTGTGCCGCACATTAGCGCCATGGCGGCAACTCAATCTGTTGAGAGAGAGTGGGAAATTGTCCCTACTCCAGCTGCTTTTCTTTGTACATTATTGCTTGAGCTGCTGTGGCAAGAGCTCCATTCTTCTTAATCCTAAGTTACATACTTTATTCGGACGAAATAGACAGGAATCTATCAATGTGGCTGATGTTGTTTTCCTTTGGTATTATACTTGTAAGGTTTACTGATATTGTATACCTTTTACGTTAGCCCTGTATTCAGATTGTTGAGCATGCATTAACATTTCCAAAGAGTTTAACCTTGTTTCTGTAGAGGCCCGATTGGTTTGAGTCATATGCACTTAATTCAAAAAAATTACCACACAGCATGACTATTAACATGCTGCTTTTTTCATATTTAATACTTATAATCAGTATCAAATATCCAATGTGACAGGGACTAAATTGGCCACCTGCTGCCCACTGCTGCAGCTACCCCCACCTGGCTGCTCAGGTGCTGTCGCCACGGAGGACGAACCAGCCGGAGACAACGCTACCTCCGACTTCAACGCCCACAATTTCGGAGACGCCAATGAGGAACCAGTGGCAGAACCAAGGGCCAGTAGGGGCCGGTCCCCCCTTATATAGGAATTGAATATACAGTGTTTGCTAAGATTAATAATGTGGGAGTATATTAAGCTTTTGTTTACTAGCGACCCCCATGCTTACTGTTGTCACAGCAATGACTGGCGGCAGCCGCAGTTTAAGTTGCATCTTTGACACTTAGAAGAGAGCGTACAATTCTCAGAGTTCTTATGGGTGCTTAGTTTGACACTTAGGTGCCATCATATTTTTGTGAGTTATCTACAAAGTGTATTAGACATATGCATTAGTAAATCATCCTACAATACATCTGTCTACTACCCTTAGTTTCTTTTGATTAAAATGAATTGATGCTGATCCGTAACAATTTAGTTTCTTTTGATACATCAGCATGTTCGTTTTATTGTGGGCTTGTAAAGAACGATCGTAAATTTCTAGCCGAACATGATTTTTTTCTCACACAAACCACCAAACAAAGATGACTTCTTCACAAACCAAAGAACTAAACGAACCAGCCAAACCTAATAGAACGGCGGTGACAGATTGCCCTTTCCAGTATCAGGGCCATGTCGAGGGCCGTGCAAACGGTGCGAGGGAACAGGGCCTCTAATTACCAAGGGCCCCAAATTTTGTTGGATTTACTAGCTACCAACCATCACTCCATCTTTAGTTCATCACCAGGTGTGTGCAAACTGCTAGTGACTATCAGCTATAGGCCTAGCTATAGGGGATAAATTCAAGCCCATGCCGTTAACTTTCGTGATGGATTAGCGCTGGAACAGGCATGAGTCATGACTGTTATAAAAAAAGGTCATAGGTCATTTTAATCTTTTCCTTCGATTTGAATTTACTATCCTTCGTATCATTATATGAACTTTTTTTTCCAGGCAATCATTATGTGAACTATAACTATCTCTCCTTCGTATGATTACGGCTAGTGTTCTAAGGTTAATATGTATATAAGATATGCATGTAGAATTGATAATTATTGTAGTCCTTTTTATCAAAGGATAAAGCCTCATTTTACAGTTTGGTACAGGGCCTCAAATTTTACCGGCACGGCCCTGTTCCAGTTGACAAGATACAGTATCATTTACCGGGGTCAAAAGTTATCATACTGTGACAGTTAAAACATGTGACCATATGCCTTCAACTTCCCTGTGAATTAAGTTGTACTGTGCTTGGTCTCCTAGGCAGCAATCATATATCGCTCCTGTTGTGAACTTTGTGAAAATTCCACATCTCATAGTTTCTTATTTAAATGTTTGGTTTTATTCATTCTTTTCGTTGGCATCAGGTTTATCCATGTAGTTGAAAGTTGAAACTACGTATATGAAAGCATTCAAGAAACGGCGTTGAACAGATCCATGTGTTGGCGTGTGCACATATTCGATCGTACTCGCAAGAGCGTGTGGTAAACCGGTAACAGAGTGAGCGGCAGCGGGAAAGCCAGCTACAACCAGTGGAAGTCTGCGTAGGACAGAAACCACCATATGTCTAGGAAATGGTTTGAAACCGGTTTGAGACATGGTATAGTTTGGTTTGGATTTGGGAGGGTGAGTGGTGGGCTGGTCTGGGCCACTGGTTTAATTAATGTTCTTTCACAGAACAGTTTGATGTTGTTTTGAGCCCCGCACACACACACGCACACTCCCTATCCCAGAGAAAAGTGGGTGTGGGTTCTTCCAACCATCGTCGGTGAGATCGCTAGTTGATGACTTGATGTGCTCTGTTCGGGGCGTTGGTGCCCAAGAAGAAAGGGAACCCAGGAGCCGGGCGGGACGCCGCTCATAAGTGTGAACCTCTTGACGCACGGCTTGAGCGCGAGGCCGTCCCACCCCATCCATCGTTTTCGCGCGGTCACATCCGCGAGCAATCCGGGGAGGAAAACCAGGGTTCAGTTGGTTGCTGTACCAGCTCAGTTGTCGAGGACGAGGTGTAGCTAATGACTGAAACCTTCAGCTTAGGCCACGTTTAAATTCCAAAAATTTTCACTCCAAAATGTCACATCGAATCTTGCGGCACATGCATGGACTACTAAATATAGACGAAAAATAAAACTAATTACACAGTTGGGTGAGAAATCGCGAGACGAAACTTTCGAACCTAATTAGTCCATAATTAGACACTAATTACCAAATACAAATGAAAGTGCTACAGTACCCAAACCCAAAAAAAATTAGGAACTAAACGCGCCCTTACTCAGGCATGTGGCATACTGACATGCATGCATGGTTCCAGACTTCAGTTCCAGTTCCTTGGAACATTCATGCTTCTACAGTTCTACTACTTGCCGATGGAACACTGTGCCGTTGTCCGAGAATTTTAAGTACAGGTTTGTTTGGTTTCTCTGACATTGAAGCGCAGTGCAGTGCTAGAAATCCACTCACGTGGCATGAAATCCATGTAAATACTTCTTTTTTGTTCGCTTATGAAGAAGAAAAAAGGCAATGGCTACGACCGACCCAACACTGATGGCTGATGGCCACCTGTGTTGCTCTGGCCTTTGATTGAGTCAAACTATTACACCTAACAATGGATAGATGATACGGTGCAGTTTGTGCTCTTCTGCGCCCGTGGAAGACTTCTACGACATGCATGTCTTTTTGCACAATGTGTACACATCAGCCATTGCAAAATCCCGGCTCGATCCTGGCACATTTTCTTTTCTGATGATAGAGCAACAGAGCATGGCCTGATGGCCATGTGAGTGAGGTTCAGCGTAACTGCCAAAGCAAACAAACTCTTCTTGAAATTTATGTGCACTGTTCTCTTCAAGACATGCCGTGTAATTAATATTATAAGAGATCAATCTGTCACGACGTCACGTCGCTGATGAGAAGTCAAGTCCGTGCTCATCATGGCATTTACTGCTTTAGACTTCCAATGGAAAAAGTAGTTGGTGATCCATAAATATTCTCACTATAAAGCACCAAAGCATCAGATATTCAGATACTTGTGTTCAAACTTCTCGGTCCACTTCGCCTTTTCTTCTCTAACGTTTCTCTTGAATCACAGCATCGCGTCATGGCGAGAAGATCCCTCAAAGCCAGGCCGACGCTGGTGCTCATCAGCCTTCTTCTAATGGCAGATCTGGCAATCGTCGGCTATGGCCGAAGAGTTGCAGAACTGGATGTCTTAGCAGTCAGCGACAGCGGAGGCGGTGACCGTGGCTCGCCGCCGGGCAAAGGCTGCTGCTTGTCCAACCAGGCATCTTCTTCAGCGTCAGGGCGACACCTTGGTGATTGCTGCAAGCACATGCTTGTTGTGTCCAAGAGGTTGGTGCCCCAGGGCCCAAACCCTCTGCATAACTGAAGGAGAAACCGTTCTGCACTTGCAATTGCAACGAGAGATAGTCAGAGTTTTTTTTTTATGCCGCCATACAGAGTGATTAGTCAAGCTGTTATTCTTTCGTGAGGTCATGTAATCTATAGGCTTAGTTAGAGCTTAGTTTGCTGCTAGTTCATACGGTCTCTCTCACTTTTGTCACTTTTGAGAGCTGCTCTTCATCAGTCAGAGACTGAAACTTTGTAGTAATGGATGGTTGAGTGCAAAGCTCTTGCTGAGGCCGAAATAAAATTCCTTTATCTACAAAATGCTTTCTGATGATGAGAATTTTCACTGGGATTTGTGATTCTGACATTGTATTCTTCTCTACATGCTTAACTGTTGTAGTCTTTTCAGTGGATTTTCTCAGATGATCCTGTGCTATGGTATGACCATTGAAATTGTAAGATGGGAATCACATCTAGTGGTCAATTGCAGTGCAACCCCTCTCTGCAAGTGAAAATAGCACTCACTAACTGACTGCTCGTCCAAGACTCCAGCATACAGAGGCGTGTTCTTGTCCATGTGCAGTGCAGACTAAAATAAGATCAGCTCTTTGATGTCTTTGATAGAAATAGAATAGTGCTACGATGATTGGTGAGTTAGCCAGTAGGACACTCCAAGGGTTCTAAAAAACAACATCAGCATTGTTGATTCCCAAACGCCTCGTGACAAGTGATGAAGTATGATCCAAATGCGTACCGTTGTTTAGTCAGGCAGGTGGCAGCTGATAGATTAAAGAAACAAGGACAGTAGAGGATAGTTTTTTCTCTCTCTCTCTCTTCCGCTTCTCGTCTTTGAGTAGGAGATGGTAATTCATCAGAAAATGGCACAAGCAAAGGAAAGATCTTGTGTATTGTTCAGCTGTAACACGTAGGCTGTGGTTTAAGAAAACTTAATGCGACATGATTGGAGTTGACGAACACGTTAGCACCGCGGCATTTTTCTCAGAGTGAAAAGGATAGGCGGGGACTGCTGGAAATTCTGCAACTTTTGGTCAACTGCATGCGTATCCTTAATTGATGTTCCGAACTTTCAACTATATGTGTGAGCAAAGAATGCAACACTAAACTTGTTTGTCCTGTTGTTAATCCAAATGGACAGGGGGTTTTGAGTGACCCTGGAACTCTAAAAAATGTTAGACACCGGAATGAACTTTCGAAGGATAGGATTACCTGGATGCTCAGTCAACTTTGTGACTGGAATCTAAATTCGGCTGCCGTCCAGCCCAACTGCTCTTTTGCCCTCGAGTAATCATACAGGCAAAGCCATGATGTCACACCGTATGAGATGACGACGAATCTGTCATGCATTAGACAAATGCAACATGTAAGCAAATATTAGACGAATCCAAAGTTGGAGCAAGGACACCCCACCGAATCTGTGATGCCCTGCTACTTAATTCTGGAAGTGAACCTGCAGTCCTCGCCGATCAGCAAATTCAATTCAGCATCAACTTACTTGCCCCAACTCCATATCCCTTCCAGTCCAGCTTTCTTGCTCCTGTTCTCCACCACGTCAATGATCATTTCAACATGGCGTAGCCTGATGCTATTAGCATGCGTACTGCTAATCGCAGAGTTTACCAATTTCAGTGAAGGGAGGCTAATCGTCGCTGGAGAAGACGACAGACCGGCGGCGTCTTCAGTGGAGGAGCAGATGTACAAAATGGCAAGAGCGCAAGAACATCTTGGCAGTGGCTCTCCTCCCGGCCGAATGTATCAAGCATCTGCAAGCCCAGTGCCTCGAGGCTCAAATCCCCTGCATAATCGATAGTTCAGGTGACCTCATTTTGTCTGACAAGCCGTAGAACAATCGTAGACAAGGCACACTAACACGCACCAGTGGATACCCTGTGCAGGCTCTCAATCAGGAAAAAAAAAGCCCTGTGCAGACGCTGGTTGGGCAGAGTACACACGTCTGGGGAGGACAAGGAACAAATAGCAAAAAATGGTGGTTTGCCAGAGAGGGCGCATGGGCCTAAGCGGGCCAGGAGTGCAGCGGCCTGTCATCCTCCCACCGTTGGAAGCGGGTGGTATTCGCTGCTCTGTAAGGCCAGCCTCACGCAATGCCCACCACTCTAGGTGCCGGGACGCCGAAGCCTTCGCCCAAGCGCCCACGGCCCACTACGCAACTTGGAACGGGCGGGCCGCAGAATGCAACACCAGGCCCAGGTCCAAGCGCCACAATTGACATCCACACCACCTTGTTGCCCCCGCTCGGGTTACAAGCAGTCGCTACCTGCTCGGCGAGTGAGCCACTGAGTGCTGGCTATTTAAGTGGGTGTTATGCTCTATGAACAGGCAGTGTGGTACTAAACAGCACTAGTGTCATGCCAGTTGGCAAAGCTTCTGCTTTTGAGCCGTTCTTAACTTGTGGGGAGAGAGTGGGCCTTTCCTGTAATTTTATCGCCTTGGGCCATTCTTAACTTGTGTTGATGGTTGGGCTTGTCTGAAGAATTTTCACAAGTGTTGCACTGCTGCGTACAAAAGAAGTGAGGCTGTGAAAGTGGCAGCATCGGAGAATAAAGAAGGGCGTCAGGCGTCAGGCGTCAGCTGGAATAGCTGCTCACATCCATAAGACCATAACGATATCAAGCCGTCAATCTTAACTCTGTACCTTGAATTCTCATTTCAGATACGGATGAGACTCAAATTAGTACTTAAACCTTCTTTCCTCCTTAATTGGATGACAGAGTTTCTGTACTTGTGCTCAAACCTATTCTTTTTTTTTTCACGATCAGGCCATTCACTCGTTTTTCATCGAGAGGATAACAATCACCGTTAAACAAGAGCACGAACGCGAATGCAATGGCGAGGGTCCATTGTGATCGGCGGGGGCACACCTAGCTACTGGATTCGAGAACTCATTCCCTGCTTAAAGATATGGCCAACAACGACATGCAGCCTGTTCGGCTGGGGCTGAAACGATCGTATACGATCGCGGATTATTACTGCTGACTGGTTTGGTGTGAAAGAAAAATACTGTTCTGTTCAGAAATTTACGATCGTTTACGACCAAGCGAACAAGGCGATGTTTGTTAATGGTATGATGGAAACCTGTTTGCATTGCTACAAATGGCTCACTATACTTCCAATTCATGGTTGCAGTAAAGTAGATTTAGACATGTATGCGCTGATGTGATTAGTATAGAGAATAGATGGTCCTTTGTGTTCATCAATCCGTAGTATATAAAACTAAAACTTAGGCTAAGGGAAATGCACTCTGGCATGATTGTGTGACACGAGAAAGTAAATGCATATGCATGCAGACGAACATTGAATCTTCGAATGACACACATCTGAAATTTGCAGAGTCGCTCGAGATCTCTGCAGCAATTTTGGAGCCCATAATAAGGGAAAAAATAAAAAGAAATCAAATCATCAGCCGAACAGGCTGGGACGGAGCGCCGTTTTTTTTTTGTTCTTGGCTAGGAACACAACGGATCAAGCAAGAACTAATAATAAATCAATAAATGGATGGTATCATCACGCATGCTGAACGGCCGGCCGGCCGGCCCCGCGATCCATGCCATGCCTGGTCGTCACATCTTGGCGGTGGCGAAGGAGGCGGAGGACCCGGACCGGTCGTAGTAGTACTCGGGGATCGCCTGCGGCGGGCGGGCGAAGGAGCGGTTGGCCTCCTCGAGGTCCTCCTCCTCGTCGTAGTCGCCGTCGTCCTCGGCGGTGTGGAGGTGGATGCAGGAGCAGCGCTCCAGGGACGCGAAGAAGGCCGACGCCACGCCGGTGGCCACCCACATCGCGTACCCCTCCATGTTCCCGTACGACAGGATGCCGCCGTTGGCGTTGATGCCGTTCATGGCTGCCGGCCGAGGGAGAGCGGAGACGAGGCGGTGGACGATTGGTCGGTCGGTTGGTTTGGTTTGCCTTCGGTTTCAGACCCGTCTCTGTGTGGGTTGTTGGTGTTCCGATTTTTTTAGACAAAAGACAACGATGGTTGTTCCGAAATTAGGAGAGTTAGGCTCTCTTCGGCACGGCTCATCCAAAACGGTTTCACCGGTGAAGCCAAAACTAGTGAAGTCAGAAAAACTGGTTTTTTTCGGCTTCTAGTTCATTTTAACCCCGACTTACAAAACGGCTTCACGCTTTAGTGCCTCAATTTGCGCAAAATGGATGAAGCCGAAGCCGGCATAAGCCGTGCCAAAGAGGCCCTTAGCCTGGTTGTGACTTGTGAGCCATATACAAGTGCCCAAAAGAGTTAACAGAGAGAAAAGATGGTGATGTCCCTGAAAAGTGGGCGTCCTCACCAACTCACCAGGCATAATTGCTTAGTGATGCACAAGACAGAGCAAGAGATGTTTGTTCTTCGACATGCTGCATTGCTGCTGATTGGAAGATGGTGGTCCTAGCAGATGAAGCAGCATCCCTGAGTGGCAAATAGATCAACTTATTAGTTAGCTAGGTCTTTTTTTTTATTAAGTACGAAATAGTTTTTACACGACGCGCTATTCAATAGCACAATAATTAAGGAGGAAAAGAATGTTTACATTATGGCATAGCCTCCTTTGACGACTACTAACGAACCAGACAACCTAGCTTAGGTCTAAATGGATGCAACGTTTAGTTGCTCCTGCATGTATCTTTCTGTTAGCTGGTATTGTTTTGGCTAGTTAAACTATGGTGAAACCCCATGTGTTAGTCACGAGTGCTCACAAATTACCATTTCAAAGCCTCGTTGTAGGTCCACTAATTAAACAGAACGAACAGGTTCCACGATGAATAACACAGAATCTGTTCAATCCGTTTACTGCGATTGCAACACTCTGGGCGTTCGACGAATCTAGTGTAAACAAAAACTAAATAAAAGAATCATCATCTTGACCCGTTACTCAACTATACCCATCTTAGAGCAAAGGGGACAAAAATCAATTTTTATTCATTTTGGATAGCTATAAGATGGAGGTGCATCATAAGAAACTTATTGTTCATATTAAGTACTCAACTGTTATTCCCGTAGATTCAAGTAAGTTTAGAAAAGTAGTATGATAGAGAAAATGCCATACTATCCTTTATTAACTAGAGTAGTTGCACATTGATCGATGATTATTCCAATAACACATAAACAATAGCATTTACTACACACATCTAACTGCAGAAACTCAATATTAAAATTGAGAGATGGGAGGGGTGCAATAAATACAAAGAGACTTCGAGAAAATAAATAGCCCAATGAACCATTCAGTCTCTAAAAGATTGATTTATTTGTAAACAAAATTTTAAGCTGAAATCTATTTTTTCGGAACAGATGGAATATCTTTTTTGAAATAAATTTTTAGCTTCTCAGCATAAAAATTAGAAAAGTTATTTAAAACATATTTTTAGTTTTTAATTCATTTTAAAAAAACAAAAGCCAACTCAACAATTAGGTTGTTTGTTTTACCTTCTGATTTCAGCTTCAAAGTTCTCAAAATCCAACTCAACCGCCCACTTGCATCGAACGGAAGGGAGAAAGAACCAGAACTCGTCCGAAAATAGACCGGGGTGGGTGGGTGCTCCCAAATGGTCGCGGCGGCTCGAGTCTCACGTGGGCCCCGTGGGGCCTCCCGCCAAGTCAGGAGAACAGGGACACGGTGGCACGGATAAGCCGATAAGATAGCGGGCGGGGAGAGCTCGGTCCGACTCTGCCTCATCGCCACCCTCTCTTCTCCCTCCCCTTCCCCTTCACCTCACACAGGTCAAGCCAGCCACACCGCAACCGCATTGGCATGGCATCGTCGTCCTGCCTCGCCTCGCCGTCTGGCGCTGCGCTCTGCCGCCCGCGGCGGCCGAGGTGCCGCGTGGCGTGCTCGGCGGCCGACGCCGGCGGGAACACCGAGCCGGCGTGGGCCAAGGGCGCCGGCCGCCTCGCGTGCGGCGTGCTGGCGGCCTGGGCCGTCGCGTCCGCGTCCAATCCGGTCATTGCCGCCAGCCAGGTTGGTGAATATCCGTCTTTCTTATCACATATTCGCGTTGCCGGCTGGGGTGCAATTTCTGGAATGTAGTTTTTATCGATAACGTCACGTTGCATTAGGCAGTGAAAGGGAGCTATTGCTGGGATGGAATTTTTAACCTCTGTCAAATGTTAGTCTCGGTCTGGGTCACTGGGTGTGATTTTTCTGATTGAATTGAATCGGCCTCACATTTTGCGATCTGATAGCAGGCATAGTCACTATTTACTGTTTCCCTTAATTCGGTTCAGAATAAGTTGCTGTAAAATATGTAGAGCTGCTCCATTGAAAATTTCTTTACAAGGAAAACAATAACTAGTTAAGTACAAGATGTTTTTCCTTAAGAAAAATTCTAAAACCGTTGGAAGATTTTGAGGGTTCTGTTAAAACAGGTATTGGTACTCACTACTCAAGAGTTAATTACAAGGTATTTTTTCATGGTGATAAATTCGAATCAGTCTCACGAGTTTGAGCTGTTCCAGTTAAAGAATATATAGTACAGCTACCGCAGCATTTGATGTGGGCTACTGCAACATGCCAACATCAGTTATTGAAGCTCAGCACGTTATTCAATTCAATTTTCTATATGTTCTGAAAAGCACCTGAAATTTAGCATCACTTGCGCTCAATCTAAAGCTAGAAATAAATTATGTTCTTGGTTAGTCTTATGAGACTTCAGATTGGCATTGCATCTTCAAAAGTGGGTTCTGGTACTGTGGCACAGCTACAGAGAAGAGGGGAATATTTGTGGAGAAATAACTATTGTGCTCTATTTGGTGATCTGATTAACCGGATGAAGCATGGCCATTTTCACTTTGCTTAGGTTGAGTTGTGAACTATGAATACATTTTACTCCCTCTGTTTTAAATTATAAGACGTTTTGATTTTTCTAGTATCTAGACATAGTGTATATCTAAGACGGTCTCCAACAAACGCAACCCAAAATACAAGACCCATTCGTCCTTTGGGTAGCGCCTATTTTTTTTGTCTTCTCCAACAACAAGACCTAAAAGAAAACCCCTTCTGCAAATGGGTCTCCAGGAGAGAGGATACTCAGATTTGGGTTATGTCTCTTCTAGCACCTAAAATGGGTCTTCCACTTTGTTGGAGGTTATATGTATTGTATTGGAGACCCATTTTGGGTTTAGGTTCCGCAATAGGTCTCTTGGAGACAGCCTAAGTGCATAGCAAAAGGATATGAATCTAGAAAACACAAAATGTTTTATAATTTGGAACGGAGGAAATACTATTTTAGCTTTAAGACAGAATTATTCTTCATTTTCTTTTTGATCCTGTAAGTGTGAACTGAATATACAGTCAGTCTACTCAGCATCTTCAGAAGCCTCATCATAAATCTAGGACTTCTTTTCCTTACTACAGTGCTGAATTACTTTACTGACATTACATTATTCACTGTTTGCTTTATTTTGTTAGAGATTGCCTCCACTCTCAACGGAGCCAAACCGATGTGAGCGTGCATTTGTGGGGAACACAATTGGTCAAGCAAATGGGGTGTATGACAAGCCCCTTGATCTCCGGTTCTGTGATTACTCGAACGAGAAAACTAATCTAAAAGGCAAGTCTTTAGCTGCAGCATTAATGTCCGAGGCAAAGTTTGACGGCGCTGACATGTCTGAAGTTGTCATGTCCAAAGCTTATGCTGTTGGTGCAAGTTTCAAAGGTACTAACTAATTGTGCACCTCTTTTTTTAAGGAAAAATTGCTCAGCTTATTTTGTTGTTCTTGTTCACTCCACAATATTGCTGAATTGTTTTACTTATACTGTAATACAGTAATACTGAATGAACAGAATGGTAAGCTCTTCTGGTTCAAATGCTTTTTCAGGAACCGACTTCACGAATGCAGTGATAGACCGTGTCAATTTCGAGAAGGCTGATCTCACAGGGGCAATCTTCAAGAACACAGTTTTGTCAGGATCGACCTTTGATGATGCGAAGATGGACGATGTCGTGTTTGAGGACACAATCATTGGCTACATTGACCTTCAGAAGCTATGTAGAAACACAAGTATCAGCCCAGACGCGAGATTGGAGCTGGGCTGTAGGTGATTCAACAGAGTTCATCCCTATGGTTCAAGTTAATATATCGATATCGTCCTTTAAGTGTTCATGCCTGTCTATAGAGCCACCATAACAAGACGCGATCCTCGCAGAAAGACGTGATGCCGATTTTCTCCATATCTATGTATCTATCGATCTATGTACAAACCTCTGTATATCTCAAATATCAGCAGCAATGTAACCATGCTTCTTAATTCTTACACTTGCAAACTCAAACACCACATATATACATATATATAAAAGGAAGCACTATGGTTTCCCCCACACACATATTATTATTATTGTTCATTCACAATGCAGTTATAATAACATTACTATCTCATGATGGAACCATGCCATGGAATGGAAAGATGCATGGATGCTTTATTCTACATACTACTAGTACTAGCATCACACACGCTCTAACATGCGCTAGCTTCGCCAACCTTATTTGTTTGCCTCTTGGTCCTGGGTTGGCTCCTTGATGCGCATCCATCTACTAGTATACTGGAAAACTGGCCCCTACAAGGGCCGATGCTGCTCATGGATGATACTATGCTTGCTGTATAGCCATTGCCGGGCACGCGGAACCAAGACGCACCATCTAAATGGCCGGCCCGCCGCCGGGCACTTGCCGGTGGTAAGGTCTTTTCTTCTTGTCTTGTTTGGATGCATTGTATTTCTGATCGAAGTGCTGCGGTTCATTCGACGTCGTTGCCGTTGTTCTGCTTGCCGCTGTCGATGAGGCAGGTCTCGACGCCGCCGGTCATCCAGAGGAACCACGCGTAGCTGCTCCGGTGGTGGCTGCTCTCGGGCTCCTCGTCGATGGCGCCGGTAAACATGTCCTCCGCGCCGCCCATGTCGCCGCGGGCGTGCCAGAGGAACATGCCGTACCTCCGCATCGCTTCGCCGTCCGGTGGTTCGGCGGCCACCGCCTGCTTGAAGTACATCTCCGCCCTGTCGTCACATGTGTGCCGTGATCACGCGTAAGAAACCAAGATTCCTAACAGGTTGGTTAATTAGATCGTGGTTGAATGAAGGGTCGCATTTCAAAGCATGCATGCGCCAAGAGGCACCTGTTGATGTCCTTGTCGAACTCGTAGAGGAGCTGCGCGTAGTTGGACAGGATGAGCGAGTTGGCGCCGCCTGAGGCGATGATCCTCTCGTACGCCGCCTTCCGGCGCCGCGCGCGGGCGCTGTCGATCTCCTTGATCTCTTCCTCGTCGAGTTCCTCCTGGCCGTAGTTGTCCCCGAACAGGCCGCCGCCATGCAAGATGCCGATCTGGCCCCACAGCTCCTTCTCCATGTCCGCCTCCACCAGCTCCGGCATGTCGTCCTCGGGTGGTTCCTCCGCCGCGTCCCCGTTGCCGTCGGGGCGGTCAGCCTCTGCTGCGTTCCCCGACGACGCCTCGGGCTTCTTCGCCTCCATGCGGCCCCTCTCCGCCTCCACGATTGTGCCGAGGCAGCAGGCGACCATCCCGAGCAGCCCGACGGCGAGGTCCGGCGACTGGAGGTGAACCTTACTGAAAACCCACGCCACGGCGCCCCCGGCGCCGCGCGCGGCCTCGGCGGCGCCCCCGGCCGCCGCTCCCTGGACGGCCTCCACGGCCTTGACAAGGGCCGCCACGGCGCACCCGGCCGCGCTCGTGGCCATCGCCCGCGGCACCCCTCGCTGCGCCGCCGCCTGCTTCCTCCTGGCCTGGATGGCGCGCAGCGACGCATGCATCGTGGCCATGGACGGGGGCTGCTGCTGGTCGTCCCCGGCGCCGCACGCCGCGGGCCTGAAGGACCGCGCGTTCTTCCGCTGCCCGGCCCTCGCGGGCGCCGGGAACGCCGCCAGCGCCAACGGGACGCTCCTGGGCATGGCGACCACGCTCGCCGGCGTCATCCTCGCGACCCACCGACAACGCAACGCAAGGGACTCTCTCGAACGGAAAGGTTGCTGTGTTGGTTAGGAACGGAGCCTCCAACCGAAGGCGGAGTGGAATGGCGATCTAGCTTGCGCTTGCGGAGAGAGAGGGAGAGGCAATGGCGGCATTTATAGGCCCCCCCGGGCCGTGCCACGTCGGGGAAGGGTCGTGCTCCTGGACGATGCGTGCCTTGCGCGCCAGTTCGGGCCAGTTCAGCGCCTGCTTAATTTCGTCGCGGAGCAAGGGGAAAAAGGCTCGGCCGCGCGCTGCTCTCGGCGAGGGTCGTTTTGGCCGCGCGCGGTGGCAGCACCCGCTCGTGTGACGCGCACGGCGATCTGGCGTGGCACTGCAGACTGCACGGGAACGTGTCCTTTGCCGATGCGAGCAGAGAACTGGCCGGAGAGGAATACCGGAAAAGGATTAATCAATCACTTGCAAAATTAATTAATATATTATTCCTGTATTGAAGAAATTATATATTGTTTATTTTATTTTATGGAAAACAGCATTGAATAAATTACTCGAGGTTGCTGCGGCATGTGATAGTGCTCTGTGTTCCAAGTTACGCGTCGTTTATGTAGCATTGTCACTGCCCGGGATTTATAAGAAAACTTGAAACGATTCTTAACATGACTTGGATTGATTGTTTTAGATTATAATTCTTTTCTTATAATGAAACTAATTTAATTATCCTATATCACCATGGTCCATTGTGTGTCATGCGATGTGCGTACACGAAACTAATGCTACAAGGTTGGATTGCACGATAAGAGTATCTGTGCGGTTGTGGCATTACACGTAAAAAGGGAAAAACAAATATGTGGTCTATTGTCGCTTCTAACAATATGACGTGAGAGAATTGTCGTACCGTATTAGCCTATATTGATCTAGTAGAATCAAAGATAACTATGAGTTGGCATTGATATTCATACTAAACCCAGTTGTGATGCAAGAAACAAAACGCGGAAGTTGTACAAAATAGGGTACACTGTGCACCAAACCAACACTACGGGTTGGATTGCACATTAAGTGTTAGATGTATGGTTGTCGCATTACACGTCAAAAGAAGGAATCAAATATGTGGTGCAACGTGGGCTTCCATTGTCTGACATGACGACTTGGATTGATTGTTTTAGATTATATTTCTTTTCATTTAGCGAAACTAGTTTAATTATCTTATATTTACCATGCTCCATTGTGTGTCATGCGACGTGCATACACGAAACCAATGCTACGAGGTTGAATTGCACGATAAGTGCATGATGTGCGGTTGTGGCATTACACGTAAAAAGGGGAAAACAAATGTGCGCAGTCCATTATCACTTCTAACGATCTGACGTGTGAGAATTGGCATACGTTGCATTGTCGTATTAGCCTATACTGATCTGGCAGAATTGAAGATAACTATGAGTTGGCATCTATATTCTCACTAAATCGAGTTATTGATGCAAGAAACGACACGCAGAAGTTGTACAAAATAGGGTGCATTGTGCATCGAGCCAACGCTACATGTTGGATTGCACGTTAAGTGTAATATGTATGGTTGTCGCATTACACATCAAAAGAAGGAATCAAATACGTGGTGCAGCGTGGGCTTCCACTATCTAGTGTAGGAGGATTAGCATATGTTACGTATATTGATCTAGTTGTTGGTGCTGCTAGACTAGGGGTCCCACCTAACACACGATGGCCATGACCCAGTGCCCCTATAGCTTTGGTTCAACCACTGGAAATGGCGTGGTAGTTGGGCCAACCGAGACCCAAAAGGGTCCTTGGCGATCGACCACCTAGGGAGGGAGTGTGCTTGGCCATGGATGCCCGCGCCAAGTATTCCTGTACCGAGTATAGGACCAGGTCGGGCGGGCGGGTCCTTGGGAAGGTGCTTGGAGATTTTAGAATTACACCTTCTCATGTTCACGCTTGGGTTAGATCGACAAACTAAATGAGATGGAACGGTTGGAGAACGGGAGTGGACATATGCTATCATAATTACCTGCTCTTGTCCCATTCGTAGATATGAATCGGGTTCACTGGGTTCCTGTGCCTGCATCTCAATGGCTTGACTCCCAAGGCATGAGGATGACAAGGCAACCCCCACAACATGACAAAAGGGCATGCCAACTGCGAGCTAGCACGCGTCAGAGAGGCATTTGTTAGGAGTATGTGTGGGTGACCGATTCCGAGGGTTTGTAGCACCTCCAGAGAGGGGGTATAAAAGGTGGCTTTCTGGGAGGGGGAGGATTACAGAAGAACAAAGACAGTACACACAAAGCTCTACCTTACCTAGGATATACAACTTTTACCCTAACGAGGGCAAACCGTCGCGCATTGTCTTCCACCGCCGACACCAATGGAATCAGAAATAACTATGAGTTTGGCATCCATATAATTCGATTGTTGATATAAGAAAGAATACACAAAACTTGTAGAGGGTGTGGTGTTGGGCTCATACACTCATTTTGTTAGAAATGGCATGTCTATTTTAGAATATGAGGAAGTCACAAGAAAGAATTCCCTCCGTTCCAAATTATAAGTCGCTTTGACTTTTCTGGTACATCCATTTTGCTATGCATCTAGATATAATAATATGTGTAGATACATAGCAAAATGGATGAACCAAAAAAGTTAAAACGACTTATAATTTGGAATAGAGGGAGTATAGTACAACCTTGAATTTCCACTATTTGACGTGGAAAGATTATAATGTACGTCATGTGTTTGCATGTGCAATTCTTGGAAGACTAGGAACAATCATGAATTGACATGTATATCCTAAATTTAGTTGTTGGTTTGAGGAGGAAACAACAAATACACAAAGGTTGAATAGAACTAGATGATATTATGCTAAGGAGCAATTTTGATTGGGCAATCGATGTATCTATTATATCTATTCTTACATATATGGAAATATAAAAGTAGGTCAAGTGTAAGAAGCAGCGTGTGTGCATTACTCGTCAAAATAAAGAAAAAAACTCTATTTGACATAGGTTGATTTGAAAGCATCTAGGCCCCTAATTGGATTTCGGTGATTAATGACAATGTTAGATTACTGTGACTAATGTGTGTTTTGCAGAGGCAATTAAGTTAGGTCACGATAATGGAGATTGGTTGGGCAATCGTGGATGTCATGCCCCTACGATGGAAATCGTTTCGGTTTTCAAAGGATGGATGATAAGGTTAAGGATGACCAGTTCTAAGTGTCGATTGGAGTTGGAGAGACACTTAGAGTAGTTTAGGACTTTGTTTTTCCTTTGGCCGTACTATTAAGGGGGGTATGGACGGGTAGCTTGACCTAGGTGAGTCTAGTGAGTTAGGTGTGGTGCACACTTGTTAAAACTAGCACTAGGAAGCTCCTAAATATGCCTAAGATCCTTTAGAGCAAACTTCATTCACATATGATTGAGAGTTGGAAATGAATGGAGGGCCAAAGACTGACCGGACGCTGGTCGCAGGGTCCGGTCAGTTCATTTGACTGAAGTGAACTAGTCCGGTTTGACCGGACGCTGGAGAGGTCAAGTGACCGGACGCTGAGGGCCAGCGTCCGATCGACTCCAGTAAGGCTCCAGTGCGGGATATTTGCGACCGGACGCGTCCGGTCAGTGGTGACCGGACCCTGCCAGTGTCCGGTCGTCACTTAAACACTGGTGTGCGGGTTGAACTGACCGGAGCTTCCGGTCAAAATGACCGGAGCGTCCGGTCACCCCGCAGAGGCATATAACGGTTCGTTTTTCAGGCTGTCTTATAAATAGAAGCTCCACTCGTGTGTGGAGGTACTTTTGCTCATTCCATCAGCTGAGAAACACACTTGTGAGTGCCAAGAAGAGCAAGATCCTAGTGAGGTGTTTGTGATTTGAGAATCCAAGAGTGAAACCTCATTAGTGAATCAAGAGTAGCAAAGTGTGCATTCATCTTCTCATTAGGCTTCGCGTGGTCAAGTGAGAGTTTGTGCTTGTTATTCTTGGTGATCGCCATCACCTAGACGGCTTGGTGGTGATTGGGAGTTCGGTGATCATCCAGAGATCTTGTGGGTGACCCAACTCAAGATTGTGAGCGGTTGTGGGTGATTCACTGCGACGGAGTGTCGAAGAATCAACCCGTAGAGAGCACTTGATCCTTGCACGGATCAAGGGGGAGCTACACCCTTGCGCGGGTGCTCCAACGAGGACTAGTGGGGAGTGGCGACTCTCCGATACCTCGGCAAAACATCGCCGCGTTTCCTCTCTTCTCTTTACTTTGAGCATTTACTTTAAGCATTACTTTGAGCAATTTAATTCTTGTCATTTACATTCCTAGAATGACCATGGTAGAGTAGGATTGGAACTTAGGTTGCAAGTCTATTTTGTGCGATAGAACATTACAAACACTTTCTAGGCACAAGGGGTTAATTGGGCTATCAATAGGATTTAATTATTGCAAGAAAATTTAGAATTTGCCCAATTCCCCCCCCTCTTGGGCATCTTGATCCTTTCAATTGGTATCAGAGCCTCGTGCTCATGTTTTTAAGCTTAATCGATTAGAGCAAGATATCTCACGGGGATGGACCTCCTCCTATCTTCGAGGGGGATGATTTTCCATATTGGAAAATTCGCATGGAGGCGTACCTAGAAGCTCTAGATGTTGGAATACTTAGAGCCGCCTCTCATGGGTTCCCAAGACCTAGGAATCCCACACAACTTCAAGGCAATGAAGTAAACTATGAAAAATGGAATGCAAAGGCTCGTAACACCATCTTTAGAGGCCTTTGCAAAGAGGTGTTCAACCGTGTAAGAAACCACAAAGACGCCCATGCACTATGGTCGGACGTTTGTGCGCTCCATGAGGGAACAAAGAGTGACCGTGAGGAACGCTATCATCTTGTCATGAAAAAGCTCAACTCTTTTGAAATGCTTCCTAAAGAATGTGCTAATGAAATGTATTTACGTTTGAATGTTCTTGTAGAGGAAGTCAATAGGCTTGGACTTACTCAAATGTCACCATCTGATGTTGTGAGAAAGATCTTGAGTGTCCTTCCCATTGACAAATATGGGCATAATTTGACCGTGCTACATCAAGGTGATCTTTTCACCGCTACACCGACACAAATCTTGGGAAAGATCAATGCTCATGAAATGTATATGCACATCACACCTCAAGATGGCTCATCCTCTACTAAGAAGAAAGAAAAATATTTAGCATTCAAAGCTACTCAAGATAAGGGCAAAGCAAGACTTGAGTATGAGAACTCTAGTGATGAAGAAGATGAAGATCTTGCTCTCATGGTGAAGAAAGCCACCAAGATGCTAAAGAAGCTAAACAAGAGTGGCATCAAGTTCGATGGCAAGAAAAAGAAGTTCTTCACAAGCTCTAGGAGAAAGCCAATCTCTGAAATGGATTGCTTCAATTGTGGTGAACTTGGTCATCTAGCACACCAATGCACCAAGCCCAAGAAAGACAAGTTCAAGAACAAGTTCAAGGGCAAGAAAGATGACTCAAGCAATGAAGAAAAAGATGAAAAGAAGAAGAACAAGCCATACAAGAAGAGAGATGGCAAGAAGAGAGACTTCCACAAGAAGAAGAAGAGTGGAAAGGCCTACATTGTCGGTGATTGGCTCACGAACATTGATTCATCTAGTGGATCATCCGATGATGATAGTGATAATGAGAAGGTGGTCGCCATAGCTATTGATCTCTCATCTTCATCTCCACCACTGCCATCATCCTCTACACACCTATGCCTTATGGCCAAGGGTGAACGCAAGGTAACTAAGAATGATGATAGTAGTGATGATGAGCAAGCTAGTGATAATGATAGCGATAGCGATAGCGATGATGATGATGATTCACCTTCATATGATGATCTTGTTAAAATACTAAGACAATACACTAAGATCATTAGAAAGAGTAGAACTAAAAATGAAAAACTAGATGCTAAGAACGATTCACTTTTAGCAAAATGTGATGAAATTGAAAAGGCTAATGTTGAGCTTAGAGAAGCAAATAATACTATGTCATCCAAACTCAAGGAGCTCAAATCTTCTAAGAAAGAGCTTAAAGATAAATATGATAAACTTGAGTGGGTGCACAATGAGCTCATCACTAGCCACAACAAGCTAAAAGATGAATATACTACTCTTAAGATTAATCATGATAATCTTGCTATTGCTTAAGAATTTCTATCCAATGAGCCGCATGATGCTACTAACCATATTGTTAAGATTGATATAGCTACATCATGTGATGACTTGATCATTGAGAGCATTGAGCAAGGTTCTAGTATCAAAGGCAAGCAAGTGGTTGAGTGCAATGACTATGATGAGTATGTCAAGCTAAAGAATGACAATGCAAAGCTCAAGAGAGATCTTGAAGAAATCAAAAGCCACAACACCATTGTGCTAGAAATCCTTGATCATGATGGTGACTTGATCCTTGAGAATGAGAAGCTCAAAGAGGAAAACAAGAAGCTCAAGGAAGAAAAGAACAATGATGCTCTTAAGGAAAAGAACAAGAAGCTTAAGTTGGAGAAAGAGCATCTCAAGGTTGGATTGAGCAAGTTCACAAGAGGCAAATATCTTCAAAGTGAGCTACTTATAAATACCGTCATGAAGATGGATAGAAGTGGCATTGGATATGTGGCACATGTAGAGAAGAAGAAGGCTCAAGTTCAACAACAACAATCAAAGCCGAAGCCAAAGAGATGCTTTGAGTGTGGACAAGAAGGCCACTTTGCTCATAAGTGCAAAACTCCACCACCACAATCCTTGCCCAAGCATGCTAGACCCTTTGCCTTCAATGCTCATTACATGCTTAGAAATAATTCTAGTGAAAAGATGAAAGTCATGTTCTTAGGACCTCCTAACAAGAATAGGTCTAAGAAGATTTGGGTTGCTAAGTCACTTATTGAGAAGGTGAAGGGCCCTCAACAAGTTTGGGTTCTTAAAGCTTGAATCTCTTGTGTGTAGGTGAACTACAAGACCGGTGGAAGTCATTGGGTTATTGATAGTGGTTGCACACAACATATGACCGGTGATCCTCGTATGTTCACCTCACTTGATGAAGAAGTAGATGGACAAGAGAGAATTACATTTAGAGATAACTCAAAGGGCAAGGTTAAAGGATTGGGCAAAATGGCAATATCAAATGATCATTCCATCTCCAATGTGCTATATGTTGCTTCATTGAGTTTCAACTTGCTATCCGTTGGACAATTGTGTGATCTTGGCTTCCGATGCTTGTTCACCGAGAAGGAGGTTGTTGTATCCAAGAAGGATGATGATCAAGTGATATTTCAAGGATTTAGATACAACAACTTGTATCTAGTGGACTTCACCTCCGAAGATGCAAACTTGAAGACATGCCTATTCACCAAAACAACACTTGGGTGGCTATGGCATAGAAGACTTGCTCATGTTGGTATGAGTTCACTCAAGAAGCTAATGAAGAATGATTTAGTGAGAGGATTAAAAGATGTGAAGTTTGAGAAGGACAAGCTTTGTAGTGCATGTCAAGCCGGCAAGCAAGTTGCAAATACTCATCCAACAAAAGCTTTCATGTCAACCACAAGAGTGCTAGAACTCCTACACATGGATTTGTTTGGACCAACAACATACAAGAGTTTGGGAGGAAATCTTTATTGTCTTGTGATAGTTGATGATTATTCAAGGTATACATGGGTGTTCTTCCTTCATGACAAATCCAAAGTTGCATCTTGCTTCAAAAAGTTTGACAAGAGAGCATAAAATGAATGGGTACAACACCCCCGAAGCTATATGGGTGGAAGCAATCAATACCACATGCTATGTATCTAACCGCCTATTCCTTCAAAAGTTCCTTGGCAAGACACTTTATGAGTTGCTCAATGGGAAGAAGTCGGACGTCTCATTCTTTAGGGTGTTTGGTTGCAAATGCTACATCTACAAGAAGCGGCAACACCTAGGGAAGTTTCAAAGACGTTGTGATATTGGTTTTCTTGTTGGTTACTCATCAAAGTCCAAAGCCTATAGAGTATTTAATCATGCCACTGGCTTGGTTGAAGAAACATATGATGTGGAATTTGATGAATCTAACGGCTCCCAAGGCGCACATGAGAATCTTGATGATATAGGTGATGAACTATTGAGGGAGGCTATGAAGAACATTCTGGTTTGAGACATCAAACCAAAAGATGATGAAGATGATGTACAAGTGATTGATCCACCCTCTTCATCAAGTGTGCCATAAGATGGTGAAAAAGATGGGAGAGTAGAAAATAAAGATACTCATGTATCCTATGAGCAAATGGTGGTACAAGCACAAGATGTTGATGCTCCACAACCTCCTCCTCAAGTGGCCAATAGAAGAAACACACCTCTACTACAAGATCATCCACAAGATCTTATCATAGGGAGTCCATCAAAGGGAGTGATGACACGTTCACAAAAACTTGCTTCATTTATTGCTCATCATTCTTTTGTCTCTTGCTTTGAACCTACTAAGGTAGAAGAAGCTCTTCAAGATCCGGATTGGATCAATGCCATGCATGATGAGTTGAATAACTTCACCCGGAATCAAGTGTGGACTCTTGAAGAGCGACCTAAAGGTGCAAGAGTCATTGGAACAAAGTGGGTGTTCCAAAACAAGCAAGATGATCAAGGTATTGTTGTGAGGAACAAGGTAATACTAGTTGCAAAGGGGTTCTCTCAAGTTGAAGGTTTGGATTTTGGAGAGACCTTTGCACCGGTTGCAAGACTAGAAGCCATTCATATCCTACTTGCATATGCATCACATCATGAAATAAAATTATATCAAATGGATGTAAAAAGTGCATTTTTAAATGGCTTTATTAATGAGCTAGTCTATGTTGATCAACCTCCCGGGTTTAAAGACCCTAGATATCCTAATCATGTTTATAGGTTATCCAAGGCACTATATGGGCTTAAGCAAGCCCCAAGAGCTTGGTATGAGCGGCTTCGGGACTTCCTCATTGAGAAGGGCTTCACCATTAGGAAGGTCGACACCACACTATTCACCAAGAAGCTAGATGGACATATCTTCATTTGTCAAGTGTATGTTGATGATATCATCTTTGGATCATCAAATGAAGACTCATGCAAAGAATTTTGTGAATTGATGTCGAAGGAGTTCGAGATGTCAATGATTGGAGAGCTTACATTCTTTCTTGGTTTTCAAGTCAAGCAAATAAAAGAAGGAATCTTCATCTCTCAAGAGAAATACACAAAAGATCTTCTCAAGAGATTCAAGATGGATGAATACAAGCCAATCAAGACACCAATGCCTACTAATGGATATCTCGACCTAGATGAGGGAGGTAACAAAGTTGATCAAACTCTCTACTGTTCTATGATTGGTAGCTTGTTGTATTTAACCGCATCTAGGCCCGACATCATATTTAGTGTGTGTATGTGTGCTAGATTTCAAGCTAATCCTAAGGAAACTCATTTAATTGTCGTAAAAAGAATCTTTAGGTATCTTAAGCACACACCAAACATTGGCCTTTGGTATCCCAAAGGAGCTAGATTTGAACTAATTGGCTATTCCGATTCGGATTATGCCGGATGCAAAGTTGATAGAAAAAACATATCCGGAGGGTGCCATTTGCTTGGTAGATCACTTGTGTCTTGGTCCTCCAAAAAACAAAATAGTGTGGCCTTGTCCACCGTCGAAGCGGAATACATTACCGTGGGTGCTTGTTGTGCACAAATATTATACATGAAACAAACTTTGCTAGACTATGGTGTAGTTCTAGATAAAGTATCACTTTTGTGCGATAATGAAAGTGTGGTTGAAAGGTCCTTGCTTGGTTTTGGTAATTGAGTGACAACTTAGGTGGACTAATTGTGTTTATATGAGATACACAGGTGATTAGTCCACAGGTACATGTGTGTGAGCAACATATGCCATGAAGGTGAAAATGGCTTGGAGATGTTGCAAAGCTCACACATGTGATGATGAAGGAGCTTATTGCACGTGAGACATGACGTTGAGTCATGTGATCAAGGTGGAGAAGATCAAGACAAGACTTGGCTTGATGGACCGGTTGCAAGCGTGAAGGGCAAGTCGAAGGCTTTGGAGTGATGGACCGCGTGGCAGTGAAGCTTAAGCAAGACTTGGCGCCGATGGACGATGGCAACGGTGAAGAGCAAGTGAAGTCAAGATCGATGAACCAATATAACCACGTGATGATATGAAGTGGATCATATCATTGTTGATCGTGTTGGTGCATGTGTTGCATCGACATTGGAGGAGATGAAATGGAATGCGCAAGGCAAAGGTATAACCTAGGGCATTTCATTTCACCGGTCATAGGTGTGTAGAGAAGATTATGATCAGATTTAGGATAGATGGCCGTACTATCAAGAGGGGAAAACTTGTTTGCATATCGGTCATCTAGTGCCACTCGAGTGATCTAACTTTGCATCGTTGCTAGGATCGAGTGGCGTGGCAAGTTCAGTGGCTAATCCTTTGGAAAATGATTGTGAAAATGCTAACACACATACACATGTGTGGTATCTCAAGAAGCCCTACACAAGATACAAGTGGTACAAGTTACAAGTGGTATCTACAAGTGGCGTCATTCCAACAATCAAGTGATGTCCATCAAAAATACAAGATTCAAGCCTCAACCATCTACCCCAAATGCATACCTTTGCATCAATGAGAAGTATACCTTTTATGGAAATTGATGACAAAGGGGGAGAGATTGGACAAAGATATGAAAGCCTTTATAAGGGGGAGAGATAAATTATAAGGGGAGAGATTGGACAAAGATATGAAAGCCTTTATAAGGGGGAGAGATAAATTATAAGGGGAGAGATAAGATATGAAAGCTTAAGAGGTTGGACATGAATATGGACAAAGAGGGAGCAACATTGAAGAAAAGAGATGGATCAAAATTGTTGGACAAGAGAAGCATACAAATAGGGGGAGCAAGCTCATGAACTTTGATTGATTGCATTTGATATGTGCATATTCATGTGCTTGCTTGCATTGCATAAACTTTCAAACTCAATATGCATGCTTGTGTGGTGTATGCTAGTTATAGAATTTGTTTGAAGAAATGAAAACTAGCATGCATAGGATGATAGCTAGACACTTGGTATGTTCTTCAAGTAATACTAGTACCTTGCTTTTAATGTTGATCTCATGAGGTATCTAGTGATTTTATTTCCAAGTGATATCTAGCTAACCATGGTGCTAAGGATGAACTTAAAGGTGCAACTCCGATTGGTATCACACTTCAAAGGTTTATTCTATACACCTTAGCATCATTCGGTAGTAATTACTCTCCCACATTTTTAATCTATGCATATGTGCGAGCTTAAAATCAAACACTCTAGCACATATGTAGGGGGAGCTAATACTACCATTTTGGGTTTGTGGTACTTGTCCAAAATCATTTACACATGGTAAAATTGCTTGGGCAAGCAACATGAATCCAAAAGAGCTTAATTTCCATATCTTTGTAGAGCTTAATTTCCATATCTTTAAAAGGTCCTTGCTTGGTTTTGGTAATTGAGTGACAACTTAGGTGGACTAATTGTGTTTATGTGAGATACACAGGTGATTAGTCCACAAGTACATGTGTGTGAGCAATATATGCCATGAAGGTGAAAATGGCTTGGAGATGTTGCAAAGCTCAAACAATGTGATGATGAAGGAGCTTATTGCACGTGAGACATGACATTGAGTCATGTGATCAAGGTGGAGAAGATCAAGACAAGACTTGGCTTGATGGACTGGTTGTAAGCGTGAAGGGCAAGTCGAAGGCTTTGGAGTGATGGACCGCGTGGCGGTGAAGCTTAAGCAAGACTTGGCGCCGATGGACGATGGCAACGGTGAAGAGCAAGTGAAGTCAAGATCGATGAACCAATATAACCACGTGATGATATGAAGTGGATCATATCATTGTTGATCGTGTTGGTGCATGTGTTGCATCGACATTGGAGGAGATGAAATGGAATACGCAAGGCAAAGGTATAACCTAGAGCATTTCATTTCACCGGTCATAGGTGTGTAGAGAAGATTATGAGCGGATTTAGGATAGATGGCCGTACTATCAAGAGGGGCAAACTTTTTTGCATATCGGTCATCTAGTGCCACTCGAGTGATCTAACTTTGCATCGTTGCTACGATCGAGTGGCGTGGCAAGTTCAGTGGCTAATCCTTTGGAAAATAATTGTGAAAATGCTAACACACATACACATGGTGGTGTACACTTGGTGAGGTTGGCACATTTACAAAGGAGATGAAGTTGGAGTTGATGTGGATTAACTCGGTGAAGAAATGGAGGTGATAGGATCATGCATAACAAATGAAATGTTTAAATTCATAACCTACCACTATTGCTTGAATTATTACTTGATCTAGTGGTTAGTATATGAATTTGTTCATGAGCTAAGTAAACCCAAGGACTTGATTTAATTTAGATTGCTAACAAGTGACAAGTACTACATTGGCAAGATAACCCTTGCAAGAGGTGTGAAAAAGCTTGTCATTGGTTCAAACCGGACTTGAAAGCTTAGGCAAATCAATTTAGTTCAAGTCCACCAATAGAAGCTCATGATAGTGATAAGAGTACAAGCACAAGACAACAATACAAATGGATATCTAGTTTGTTTGTTTCAAGTGGAATCTAGACTCAAGTATTTCATCAAGAATCTACAAATGATGTCTAGATCAACTCACAAGTGATATCCTATAAGTGGTACTCATGAAGATAGCAAATGTTCAAGAAATGGTTTTTATTGATAAATCCAACAAGTGGTTCCATACTAGAAGATTATTTCAAGTGATATCATATCTACACTTGGTATCAATCATGCAAGACGATGGTTCCACAAGTGATCCTCAACTTTAAGCGATCATCAAATGAAGAATGCATCCCTCACCTACAAGAGCGCAAGTGTATCAAATGTATGACCCATGCTATCACATACGGGGAGGTGTCTCACAAATTGATATCAAGATCAAAGATCCTATGTGTGGTATCTCAAGAAGCCCTACACAAGATACAAGTGGTACAAGTTACAAGTGGTATCTACAAGTGGCGTCATTCCAACAATCAAGTGATGTCCATCAAAAATACAAGATTCAAGCCTCAACCATCTACCCCAAATGCATACCTTTGCATCAATGAGAAGTATACCTTTTATGGAAATTGATGACAAAGGGGGAGAGATTGGACAAAGATATGAAAGCCTTTATAAGGGGGAGAGATAAATTATAAGGGGAGAGATTGGACAAAGATATGAAAGCCTTTATAAGGGGGAGAGATAAATTATAAGGGGAGAGATAAGATATGAAAGCTTAAGAGGTTGGACATGAATATGGACAAAGAGGGAGCAACATTGAAGAAAAGAGATGGATCAAAATTGTTGGACAAGAGAAGCATACAAATAGGGGGAGCAAGCTCATGAACTTTGATTGATTGCATTTGATATGTGCATATTCATGTGCTTGCTTGCATTGCATAAACTTTCAAACTCAATATGCATGCTTGTGTGGTGTATGCTAGTTATAGAATTTGTTTGAAGAAATGAAAACTAGCATGCATAGGATGATAGCTAGACACTTGGTATGTTCTTCAAGTAATACTAGTACCTTGCTTTTAATGTTGATCTCATGAGGTATCTAGTGATTTTATTTCCAAGTGATATCTAGCTAACCATGGTGCTAAGGATGAACTTAAAGGTGCAACTCCGATTGGTATCACACTTCAAAGGTTTATTCTATACACCTTAGCATCATTCGGTAGTAATTACTCTCCCACATTTTTAATCTATGCATATGTGCGAGCTTAAAATCAAACACTCTAGCACATATGTAGGGGGAGCTAATACTACCATTTTGGGTTTGTGGTACTTGTCCAAAATCATTTACACATGGTAAAATTGCTTGGGCAAGCAACATGAATCCAAAAGAGCTTAATTTCCATATCTTTGTAGAGCTTAATTTCCATATCTTTAAAAGGTCCTTGCTTGGTTTTGGTAATTGAGTGACAACTTAGGTGGACTAATTGTGTTTATGTGAGATACACGGTGATTAGTCCACAAGTACATGTGTGTGAGCAATATATGCCATGAAGGTGAAAATGGCTTGGAGATGTTGCAAAGCTCAAACAATGTGATGATGAAGGAGCTTATTGCACGTGAGACATGACATTGAGTCATGTGATCAAGGTGGAGAAGATCAAGACAAGACTTGGCTTGATGGACTGGGTTGTAAGCGTGAAGGGCAAGTCGAAGGCTTTTGAGTGATGGACGGCGTGGCGGTGAAGCTTAAGCAAGACTTGGCGCCGATGGACGATGGCAGCGGTGAAGAGCAAGTGAAGTCAAGATCGATGAACCAATATAACCACGTGATGATATGAAGTGGATCATATCATTGTTGATCGTGTTGGTGCATGTGTTGCATCGACATTGGAGGAGATGAAATGGAATACATGAAGGCAAAGGTATAACCTAGAGCATTTCATTTCACCGGTCATAGGTGTGTAGAGAAGATTATGAGCGGATTTAGGATAGATGGCCGTACTATCAAGAGGGCAAACTTTTTGCATATCGGTCATCTAGTGCCACTCGAGTGATCTAACTTTGCATCGTTACTACGATCGAGTGGCGTGGCAAGTTCAGTGGCTAATCCTTTGGAAAATAATTGTGAAAATGCTAACACACATACACATGGTGGTGTACACTTGGTGAGGTTGGCACATTTACAAAGGAGATGAAGTTGGAGTTGATGTGGATTAACTCGGTGAAGAAATGGAGGTGATAGGATCATGCATAACAAATGAAATGTTTAAATTCATAACCTACCACTATTGCTTGAATTATTACTTGATCTAGTGGTTAGTATATGAATTTGTTCATGAGCTAAGTAAACCCAAGGACTTGATTTAATTTAGATTGCTAACAAGTGACAAGTACTACATTGGCAAGATAACCCTTGCAAGAGGTGTGAAAAAGCTTGTCATTGGTTCAAACCGGACTTGAAAGCTTAGGCAAATCAATTTAGTTCAAGTCCACCAATAGAAGCTCATGATAGTGATAAGAGTACAAGCACAAGACAACAATACAAATGGATATCTAGTTTGTTTGTTTCAAGTGGAATCTAGACTCAAGTATTTCATCAAGAATCTACAAATGATGTCTAGATCAACTCACAAGTGATATCCTATAAGTGGTACTCATGAAGATAGCAAATGTTCAAGAAATGGTTTTTATTGATAAATCCAACAAGTGGTTCCATACTAGAAGATTATTTCAAGTGATATCATATCTACACTTGGTATCAATCATGCAAGACGATGGTTCCACAAGTGATCCTCAACTTTAAGCGATCATCAAATGAAGAATGCATCCCTCACCTACAAGAGCGCAAGTGTATCAAATGTATGACCCATGCTATCACATACGGGGAGGTGTCTCACAAATTGATATCAAGATCAAAGATCCTATGTGTGGTATCTCAAGAAGCCCTACACAAGATACAAGTGGTACAAGTTACAAGTGGTATCTACAAGTGGCGTCATTCCAACAATCAAGTGATGTCCATCAAAAATACAAGATTCAAGCCTCAAACCATCTACCCCAAATGCATACCTTTGCATCAATGAGAAGTATACCTTTTATGGAAATTGATGACAAAGGGGAGAGATTGGACAAAGATATGAAAGCCTTTATAAGGGGAGAGATAAATTATAAGGGGAGAGATTGGACAAAGATATGAAAGCCTTTATAAGGGGAGAGATAAATTATAAGGGAGAGATAAGATATGAAAGCTTAAGAGGTTGGACATGAATATGGACAAAGAGGGAGCAACATTGAAGAAAAGAGATGGATCAAAATTGTTGGACAAGAGAAGCATACAAATAGGGGGAGCAAGCTCATGAACTTTGATTGATTGCATTTGATATGTGCATATTCATGTGCTTGCTTGCATTGCATAAACTTTCAAACTCAATATGCATGCTTGTGTGGTGTATGCTAGTTATAGAATTTGTTTGAAGAAATGAAAACTAGCATGCATAGGATGATAGCTAGACACTTGGTATGTTCTTCAAGTAATACTAGTACCTTGCTTTTAATGTTGATCTCATGAGGTATCTAGTGATTTTATTTCCAAGTGATATCTAGCTAACCATGGTGCTAAGGATGAACTTAAAGGTGCAACTCCGATTGGTATCACACTTCAAAGGTTTATTCTATACACCTTAGCATCATTCGGTAGTAATTACTCTCCCACATTTTTAATCTATGCATATGTGCGAGCTTAAAATCAAACACTCTAGCACATATGTAGGGGGAGCTAATACTACCATTTTGGGTTTGTGGTACTTGTCCAAAATCATTTTACATGGTAAAATTGCTTGGGCAAGCAACATGAATCCAAAAGAGCTTAATTTCCATATCTTTGTAGAGCTTAATTTCCATATCTTTAAAAGGTCCTTGCTTGGTTTTGGTAATTGAGTGACAACTTAGGTGGACTAATTGTGTTTATGTGAGATACACAGGTGATTAGTCCACAAGTACATGTGTGTGAGCAATATATGCCATGAAGGTGAAAATGGCTTGGAGATGTTGCAAAGCTCAAACAATGTGATGATGAAGGAGCTTATTGCACGTGAGACATGACATTGAGTCATGTGATCAAGGTGGAGAAGATCAAGACAAGACTTGGCTTGATGGACTGGTTGTAAGCGTGAAGGGCAAGTCGAAGGCTTTTGAGTGATGGACTGGCGTGGCGGTGAAGCTTAAGCAAGACTTGGCGCCGATGGACGATGGCAACGGTGAAGAGCAAGTGAAGTCAAGATCGATGAACCAATATAACCACGTGATGATATGAAGTGGATCATATCATTGTTGATCGTGTTGGTGCATGTGTTGCATCGACATTGGAGGAGATGAAATGGAATACGCAAGGCAAAGGTATAACCTAGAGCATTTCATTTCACCGGTCATAGGTGTGTAGAGAAGATTATGAGCGGATTTAGGATAGATGGCCGTACTATCAAGAGGGGCAAACTTTTTTGCATATCGGTCATCTAGTGCCACTCGAGTGATCTAACTTTGCATCGTTGCTACGATCGAGTGGCGTGGCAAGTTCAGTGGCTAATCCTTTGGAAAATAATTGTGAAAATGCTAACACACATACACATGGTGGTGTACACTTGGTGAGGTTGGCACATTTACAAAGGAGATGAAGTTGGAGTTGGTGTGGATCAACTTGGTGAAGAAATGGAGGTGAAAGGAGAAACTCCACCGGCTAAGTGTCCGCCCGTAGAGTGCGGACAGTCCGACGGTGCCACCGGCGCCCTAGACAGAAAAGATAGGGTCTCACAGAGTGGACCGGACGCTGGTCACATAGTGACCGGACGCTGGGGTCTTGCGTCTAGTCAGAGCTGACGTATGGTGACGCAGGCAGAGCAGAAAAGCTGAGAGTGACCAGACGTTGGTGCTGCATCCGATCGCATCCGACCGGACGTGTCCGGTCATGTCCGGTACCTTACTGGAAACGACCGGACGCTGGGGTTGCTACGTCCGGTCAGTTCATGCTGGAGCGTCCGGTCGAAAGATGACCATCGAGATCCAGTGAACAGCATCTGAAGGAGGGGACACGTGGCGTGCATCGCACGACCGGATGCTGAGGTCCAGCGTCCGGTCGGTCGGACCGGAGCGTCCGGTCATCCCGACATTTGCCTAGTGAAGGGGTAACGGCTAGTTTAGCCCTTGGGGCTATAAATAGTAGTGGCCCTCGGCCATGGCTGGTGTTGAGCACCTAAGGGGACTTAGTGTCCATGCTTGTGAGTGCTTGGGAGCCCTCAATCACACATATACTTGATAGTGATCATTCAATTGTGTGAGTGAGCGATTCTAGTGCGATTGCATCATGAGGTTGCATCGAGTGGCACTAGGTGATCGAGTTGCAAGCCGGTGGTGCTTGTTACTCTTGGAGGTTGCCACCTCCTAGATGGCTTGGTGGTGGTCTCCGTCGAAGCCCGCAAGAAGCTTGTGCGGGGCTCCGGAGAAGTGCTTGTGAGGGCCATTGTGCTCACCCCGCGGAAGCCGCGAAGAGCAACTCTAGTAAAGCGTGTCATTGAGCTACCCTCACTCAAGGGGTAGGTTCTTGCGGCGCCCGACGTGCGGGCTTAGCGGGTGATGCTAATTAGCCGTCGAACCACCAAGTGAGCGGTCGACACAACGGGGACTAGCGTGTTGGCAAACACGTGAACCTCGGGAGAAAAATCATCATCTCAACCTTATTCTTCCCGTTGGTTTGCATCCCCGTTACACAAGCTTGCAATTACTTTCATATACATTGAGCTTGTGTTGTTGCTTTCATAATTAGTTAGCTTGTGTAGCTTACTAGTTATCTTCTTGCTTGTGTAGTATAGAAGTAGCTCCTTTGCGTGGATAATTTGGTTTGTGTAACCTTGTTAGTCACATTGCTTAGTTTGTGTAGCTAAGTATTTGCGCTCTCTAATTTGGCATTAGTTGCCTTATTATTGAGCATTGCTAGTGAGCTTAGGTGACTTTGTGCTTTTGCTTACTAGCATGTGTAGGAGCTCCCTTGTCGCTTAAAGTACTAGTGGCATAGGTTTGTGTGACCTTGCTCCTAGAATTGCTTAGGTGAGCTCTAGCTAGCCCGGCACCTTAATTGCTTAATTAGTATATTTGAAAGGTGCTAAAGAACATAGATAGAGGGGGCTAGTCTTGGCTAGACCGATAGTTTTAATTCCGCACTTGTTTCGGTTAGCCGACGCGATTAAGTTTTAAAAAGGACTATTCACCCCCCTCTAGTCGCCATCTCGACCCTTTCAGCGGTAAAACTTGCAAATAATCCGGTTCAACACTCTCGCACCAAGCACATAGATATCCACCATCACTTTCTAAGAGATCATGTTGCTAAAAATGATATATCACTAGAAGGTGTAAGAACCAAAGATCAATTAGCGGATATCTTCACTAAACCGCTAGATGAGGCTACATTTTGTAGATTGCGGAACGAGCTTAATGTACTTGATTTTAGTAACTTCACTAAAAGATGAGCTTATGTTGTCCCTTGCATTCATTGTAATATACAACATGTTTAATTTTTGGTAATGCATATAGAGCTTGTCTAACATGGTTAAGATAACCGCCGAAAAGCATGTGAAGAAGCTTAACCTTGGATCAAACTTGACAAGCAACTAGATTTACTTACAAGTATTGCATATGCTTGAATGTTGTTTTGTCGTTTTGTTCCATTTGCCCTCTTATTGCCTATTTTCTTAAAAAGAATTATAGCCTAAGGCAAAATATCTTGAAAAACTTAAGGGTTTGAGAGAGGTCACTCACATCAGTCCCAATTTGTGTTTATTTGCATCTTATTGGAGTTGGGACTTGATTGGGAACAGGCAGTGTGAAGGATCATTGAAGATTTGCTGGAAAAGAGTGACCGGACGCTGCACCGGACCCTGATGTCTAGCGTCCGGTCAGTTCACAGGAGGTGAACTTGCTACGAAGGAGTGACCGAACTCTGCGTTTCAGCGTCCGGTCAGAAGACGTTAAGCGTCCGGTCGTGTGAAGAAGTCGAAGAAGTGTTGACCGGACCCTGCCTGCGTCCGGTCATGAACCACCGGACGCGTCTGGTCATGAACCACCGGACGCGTCCGGTCGCGATTCCAGAGGAATTGGACCTCTCTAGAATCGACCGAACGCTGGATGGTAGAGTCCGGTCGCTACCATCGGAGCGTCCGGTCAGTAGATCTCGTGTGGCTTTAGGTCTCTTTATCTGTTTCCTTCTTGTCACGTCAGGGGATCTTTTTAATCGCAGCACCTTGCTTCTTTTGCCCTATTTTCGCCGCATCCTATTCCCCGAGCCGCCGCCAGCCCCAAATCACCAAAGAGCTCCACCGCCCGCCGCGTCCGCAAGCCTCCAGCGCGCCTCCCGTGCCCACGCCGTTGTTTCTCGTGCACAGCCCACACTTGCGTCATGCTCTACGCCGGGCTTGGCCGCCGCAGTCCAGCGCCGTCGCTCACCGCCGTGACCCACTCCCGCGCCGCCGTCGTGCCCTACCTGCGTCTGCCACCGGAGCCTCAACTACAGCGTTCTCTCTCCCCTCCTCACTGGTAAGGCCATGCCCTAGCACCCACTGTGTTTTGCCCGTGACCTAGATAGATTTCAAAGCATTGATTTCAGATCACATCTAGGGCCACCGATTCATCGAAGTGCTTCGCAAACCCTAACCCTAGCTGTCCCAGTGATCCCCCGCGTGACGCTTCTCTCCTTTTCTTCGGTTCGTCAGGTAGCATGCCAGTCGCTTCAATTTCTTGCCTACATTGCTTGCTTCCTAGGTTTTTGCATCTATTAGATATATTGTATTTATTTGTATATCCATCTATTCCATTGTGCAGCAAGTCGGTGCCGTTGAGGTTCGTGTGGCAGTTGTCAGTCAACTCGGAGCCAAGCTCGCGAGTACGGATCGAGGCCAAGTCTCGGAAGTGTTAGGGCAGTTACTCTTGACCGCGATAGTTGTTCTTGTTGGCTGCAGTTGATCATTTTAGATGGCTCGCACGAAGAATGTCGGGGGTGGTCCAGGAGATGATGATCGGAGGCCACCACCTCGCTTGCCTGCTAATCCAAAAGGCAAGGCAACAAAGAAGATTGCATCCAAGAAGAGGAAGTACCCAGATGCAGAGACAGCTCGTGCAACAGCAGTTGCAGAGGCCGTAGAGCATGCCAAGAGAGGAGGTGTTCGCAGTGGGGTTGTGATTGCAAATCAACAACTTACACCAGCACAGAGGGCAATAGTTGAGGAGGCTGAGCGTTTTCATGGTAGTCCACCTAGGACTGTCATGATGGCTAGACGTCGTCTGACTATTGAGGAGACTCAGCCTTAGGGGGAGTCACAGCAGCAGCCCCCACCAGCAGAGCCTCAGCCAGCTCAGGAGACACAGGAGGGCCAGCAGGCCGAGGAGACCGAGCAGGCACCACAGCCACAGCTTCGTCGCTCGGGTCGTACACAAGTTCTAGTCTCACCGAGGCCACCTACTCAGCGGAGAGGTTCACGTCCACCGCCCAGACCATAGGGTCCTCCCCCAGTGACCCATCTTGACCTGAGGGCTGCCACGGCTAAACAGATGCAGCAGCTTCGTTTTGTGGAGTTTGAGGTGTGGTTTCTACCTAGGAGGGATGAAAGAGCAGCAGAGGGTTTCTATACACCACTCCAAGAAGATTTCTACAATGCCTATCTGAACAGTGGGGCAATCTTCTGATCTCAGAGAGTCTGTAGTATTGAGGCTATTGTGGCAGCAGCCGGAGAGCATATTCACCCCTACCTTGCATATCTGTCGGGGCTGACAGATCTGATAGGCCGGACATGATTATATGTACCATCTTGGGTTCGGTAGTTCTATGCTTAGCTCTTTGTTGACCCGCATCATAACTTCATTCACTTTGCTTTCAGAGGCAGAGACTACAGGATGATGAGTCAGAGGTCCAAGGAGATACTGAGGCTACAGGAGCAGCCTATCAGGTTACATGAGGTTTGTTATGGATAGCAGGAGCCTCCCAGGCGTCCTCATGGTGGTCAGGTGCCCCCTACAGATCTTGTGCGCCATTGCTTTAAGGAGCCCTTTGGTGAGGGGTCGAGGAGGAACCCCAGTGATTTTACTCCTACTGCTAGAGTGGTAGAAGCTATCATGAGGAGGACACTACTTTCCAGGATATGATACAAAGAGGGATTGACTCACCTCCAGCTTTGGCTCCTCAATGCACTGATGCAGCAGACTGTCTTCGATATTTGGGACCTCCTTCTGTCAGAGATGGAGGATACTATTGCTGAGGGCTTCAAGGGTGGCAGGCAGCTTCCCTATGCACATTGGATTACATTTCTTATGCTGAAGGCAGTGTCAGTCAGGACACCTGAGATGGTTGCAGAGTACAGAGGTGCCACCACAGAGTTCCCAGCATATAACATGGCACAGAGGATCAGACACAGCACTCCTCAGGCACCCAGTCAACCTCGCCGTCGCCTAGATGTACCAGAGTCCACAGCTCAGCAGGACGAGATTATCAGAGGTATAGCAGCTACTGAGGAGGAGGAGCTTGAGGCTCAGCAGGAGAGGAGCGAGTCTAGTGACAGTTCGGATGACGACTACCTGCCTATTCCTCAGATGCCTCCACACAGACATGATGCAGAGGCAGGCAGTTCCAGCTCAGCTCCACCTACACCACAGACGGACCCCGCTCTCCTTGCTATTCTTGAGCGGATGCAGTAGGATCAGGCTAGACAGGCTCAGGAGACCGCTGCCAACTTTGCTCAGTTTCAGGCTCGTTAGGATGAGTTTCAGCGACAGCAGCAGGTCCTCCAGCAGCAGCAGCAGCAGATGCATCAGCAGTAGTTACTTATGCAGCAGCAGCTCATGGGATTCATGCAGCATGTAGTGACAGCTCTTGGGGCTCCACAGCCACAGCCTTCGCCCCAGCTTGCTCAGCCTGCCACCACTACGACGACTCCAGCAGTACAGCCCAGTGGGCTTCAGAGTCAGGGACAGCCTCCAGCTCAGTTTGCTTCACCTCCACTCTAGGTGTCCCAGTGGTTATCCTTGCCAATGGTAGCCCCGCAGTTCACTCCACTTCAGACGGGCTTCACACCGGATCAGTCACCCTCGCTATTTGTGCCTGACACGTCAGTCTCCAGGAGTCTTGGAGCATCGTTTAGCGAATTGACAGGAATGCCTACACCGCCACATATGCATGCTGCTGGTCCTTCTACAGCAGCTCCTGTCGCAGTGACTACTCAGAGGCTCTCTTCTTCAGTCGCATCATCAGATCCTACGATAGATGTACCAGCAGCATCACAGGCAACACCTGCCCTAGCTCAGACCCAGACCACTTCAGTGACACCTTCTGCTTCAGAGGGTCAGTCAGCACAGAGCTCAGGGTCAGATGATGATGGCACCCAGTTTACGCTTGCTCCTCGCACTTCAGCGCCCGACTCGTCCGCTGCAGCCCTACCGACCAGCCCTTAGGTTTTGGTGTTTGACGCCAAAGGAGGAGAGGGTTTGAGTATGTAGACTCAGGGGGAGCGACATTTAGGGGGAGCTAGTTAGCTATTAGTCTTTTATATACATTTGGAGTTTTATTTGTGTGATACACTATTACTATTATGCATTCGTGTGTTTACTTTTATGCATACTATTATATCTATGTGATAGTGATATCTACGTGATTGTGATATATGACATGTGTGCTCTCTACTTTTAGTATTCATTGATATGTCATATCACTTGTGTTATGCTCATTTGCGTTTGCTTCCGTGTTTATACTCCGATGCAAATGAGCTTTATTATTTATACTCATGCTTATTTCATATCATTTCAGTACATCATGATGGCTTGGGTTATATAAGCTTGACTAACTCTTTTGTTCTTATTGCTAAAAGCTTATATGATCCAAGCATGTTAAAAACCTCAACTCTTTCACATACTCGAGGTTGTATTGTCATCAATCACCAAAAAGGGAGAGATTGAAAGCATCTAGGCCCCTAATTGGATTTCGGTGATTAATGACAATGTTAAATTACTGTGACTAACGTGTGTTTTGTAGAGGCAATTAAGTTAGGTCACGGTAATGGAGATCGGTTGGGCAATCGTGGATGTCATGCCCCTACGATGGAAATCGTTTCGGTTTTCAAAGGATGGACGATAAGGTTAAGGATGACCAGTTCTAAGTGTCGATTAGAGTTGGAGAAACACTTAGAGTAGTTTAGGACTTTGTTTTTCCTTTGGCCGTACTATTAAGGGGGATATGGATGGGTAGCTTAACCTAGGTGAGTCTAGTGAGTTAGGTGTGGTGCACACTTGTTAAAACTAGCACTAGGAAGCTCCTAAATATGCCTAAGATCCTTTGGAGCAAACTTCATTCACATATGATTGAGAGTTGGAAATGAATGGAGGGTCAAAGACTGACCAGACGCTGGCTCCGGTGTGACCGGACGCTGGCCGCAGGGTCCGGTCAGTTCATTTGACTGAAGTGAACTAGTCCGGTTTGACCGGACGCTGGAGAGGTCAAGTGACCGGACGCTGAGGGCCAGCGTCCGGTCGACTCCAGTAAAGCTCCAGTGAGGGATATTTGTGACCGGACGCGTCCGGTCAGTGGTGACCGGACCCTGCCAACGTCCGGTCGTCACTTAAACACTGGTGTGCGGGTTGAACTGACCGGAGCGTCCGGTCACCCCGTAGAGGCACATAACGGTTCGTTTTTCAGGCTGTCTTATAAATAGAAGCTCCACTCGTGTGTGGAGGTACTTTTGCTCATTCCATCAGCTGAGAAACACACTTGTGAGTGCCAAGAAGAGTAAGGTCCTAGTGAGGTGTTTGTGATTTAAGAATCCAAAAGTGAAACCTCATTAGTGAATCAAGAGTAGCAAAGTGTGCATCCATCTTCTCATTAGGCTTCGCGTGGTCAAGTGAGAGTTCGTGCTTGTTACTCTTGATGATCGCCATCACCTAGATGGCTTGGTGGTGATTGGGAGTTCGGTGATCATCCGGAGAGCTTGTGGGTGACCCAACTCAAGATTGTGAGCGGTTGTGGGTGATTCACCGAGAGGGAGTGTCGAAGAATCAACCCGTAGAGAGCACTTGATCCTTGCACGGATCAAGGGGGAGCTACACCCTTGCGTGGGTGCTCCAACGATGACTAGTGGGGAGTGGCGACTCTCCGATACTTCGGTAAAACATCGCCGCGTTTCCTCTCTTCTCTTTACTTTGAGCATTTACTTTAAGCATTACTTTGAGCAATTCAATTCTTGTCATTTACATTCCTAGAATGGCCATGCTAGAGTAGGATTGGAACTTAGGTTGCAAGTCTATTTTGTGCGATAGAACATTACAAACACTTTCTAGGCACAAGGGGTTAATTGGGCTATCAATATGATTTAATTATTGCAAAAAAATTTAGAATTAGCCCAATTCACTTCTCCCTCTTGGGCATCTTGATCCTTTCATGATTGACTCACACTATATATGTTATGTTCCTTAATTATTTTAGATTCCAATTTTTTTGTTTGTGAAAGTAGTTTCTTATGTTGATTGTGCAGTGGTCCGTTGTGTGTGTCATGCGATGTACATACACCAAACCAATGCTATGAGGTTGGACTGGATGATAAGTTGTTACATTACATGTCAAAAAGCAAAACAGATAAGCGTGCATCATGGGTTTCCACTATTTGATGTGGAAGAATTGGAGTATGTTACATTGTTTGTATTGGCATGGGTACATTGAGTAGAATCAAAGATAGCATGTATCCTCACTAAACCTAGTTGTTGATACAAGAAATGAAATTGTACAAATATCATGCATTGTACACCAAACCAACAGTACAGGTTGGATTGCATGTGTAAGTCTAAGATGTGTGATTGTTGCTCTACACGTCAAAAGAAGAAATTAGATATGTGATGGTTGTTGCATTAGAGGTCAAAAGAATAAATGAGATATGTGGTGCACCGTGGTTTTTCACTGTATGACATGGGAGGATTGACATGTGTTATAATGTTGTATTAGTTTGTATATTGATCTAGCAGGATCAAAGATAACTACGTGTGACATCTATATCATCAATAACTTGATTGTTGATACAAGAAACAACACACAAAGGTGTGGTATTATGCTAATGAAAGGTGTGGTATTATGCTAATGACCTTCATTTTGTCATGCAAAATTTGTCATGTGTCTATTCTAGGATATGAGAAATGGTAAGAAAGCACATGTCACCATGAGTTATTTATCGTGTTATACATAATAAGTCATGGTTATCCTCAACTCCAAACATAGAATAACTATACTGGTCACTAATAATGATCATACGGTAGATGCACTTTTCCAGTACTATGAAAAGGTTCTTGGCACTAACTTCGATTGTTCTTGGCGTGGGGGGCAGCAGGAAAGGGAGAGCGAGAGAAAGAGAGAGAGAAAAGAAATGGGCCGGGCTGGCCAAAACCTAACTCGCCCTGTTGCGCCAGCCCACCTGGCACGACAGGGCGAGCCCCATGCTCCGCCACGCCAGCGTGGGTCCCCTTGTCGCGCTAGTGCATGTGGCGCGACCAAAAGGGTCACTTTGTGCAATTACTTTTTTTAGCGATTAGTATTAAAATATTGATTAAAAAGGGATTAAAATTAAAAAAAAATCCACCACAGGTCCACAAGTGATGGCTGTTCACTTCAAAAATAACACTAACACGAATCTTCCATAGAAATCAAAAGTTGCACGCAGATGCAATAAAAAAAAGGGAAATCTACCCATACTGGTTTAACATTTCAACACAGCATAATCAACAAAATATTGACACTAGAAACAGTAACCACATGATCCACATTTCACATTTGCAACAGGCTACCAAATGTTGGAATTAAATTCCCTGAATCATAAAATTAAATTCCCTGAATCATTAACAGCATGTTATACAATAAAGTGCAGAGTTGCTCTGATGTTCAGAGCAAAGGTATTGCTTCTCCCTAAGTTCAATGGCCTGATATGCAGCGTGCACAGAGCTTTAATCTACCATGATCCTACAGCGCCCTGGGCTGGGTTTTCGAAGTGGGAGAAGCCCCAGTACGTCTTCAGGGAGTACAGTGGGTGGATGGTTGGTCCTTCAGTTGTGATCCTGGCAATCTGTCATTCAACAGCTGGTTAGAGCAATCTGTAATCATATGCTGAATGTTTACATGTTCAGCAAACTAAGCACATTAACCATGATTAATGGGTTGATACCTGTAACTTGTTGATAGATGACCTGTCACGGTACAGAAGGACCAGCAAGCACTTCTCAACCAGCTTTACATCTTCTTCAAAAGTAATATCCTCACGCCATTCAGCACGAAGTATTGGGATCGCCACATGATTTCCAAATCCAGTAGCAACATAGTTTTCCTCAAAATGGGTACCAATCATGTTAACCTGCACAGGCCAAGAATTAGGCATAAGATGTTGACAATCCTAATTTTAAATCTCACAAAATCAATAAAAAGAACCCAAGGCTGCTAGTTAGACAATCGATATGCGACATCATACTTAGTATGGGAGTTGCCGCTGATCTGTGGCATCTTCTAGTGGCAACAGTTTCTATTCCCAAGTGCCCAGTGAAAAGTAAGATACTATCATTTGAAAGAAGAGCATACCATGCCAAGATACTTCTCATCACCCTTTGGACCCTTTTTAACTCCACCAAGTATAAGTGAATTCCAGAGAGGATCAAACTTGTTGCGTCTGTTGTACATTACTCTTGCCAAATAACTGTGGATCTCTTTGGGGCCCAAGGAGTTTCCATCATCCCACATATGATCAGACAAACTGAAAAGAAAGGGCCAATGAAGAGTTTCAAATATCCATAGCATTATAGAGAAAAACATGAGTTCGCATTATGAAGTTCCATATTCGCCCATTAGTTATGGGAACACTTTTCTCGAACACATTAGTTAAGGACATACGTTAGTTCATCCAGATAGTGTAAAATCTCCTGGAAATCACTGAACTCTCCGCTTGCTCCAATGAGGCCATGCTTGCCAACTGCCTTAATGCGTTCCACACTCTTGTATCTCAAAGTTGACCCATACGAGGCTGCAAAAAGAAGTTAATACTAAAGTTCCCATTGTGATAATGGTATCTGTCTGTGCAGATGAACCGGGACTAACCTCCAGTGTCACATGCCATGATGACACCATCCTTGTATTTCAAGGCAATGACTGAAGTGCCAATCACATACGGATACCTACTGATGTGAAACAATGACCGGAGTATGTGAATGGATAGGCTTATCAAAAGCAATGCACAACAATAGAATCAAAGAAGAGTTGAATAGAAATGCCACACGGCAAGGAAACTTGGACAGTAGTAGAGGTGTTCTGAAAATAACAAGCACACAATTCATGCCAGTCATATTGCCCTCACAGAAAACGCTAGAAATAAAGGCAATAACCAGGATACTGTTCACAGCTAATACTTGTAACAGTAACAGATATAGTATCGCCAATAAGCTAAAAAATTGTAAATGTGTATATACTAGGTCAATGTGCAGTAGTATAATCCAGCTTAGAAACATTGAACAGTATAGAATGACAATCACTTAAAAAACCTAGCCCATTGTTGCAATGGTAAGATCACACAGCAAATTAACTTATTAAGCGCAAACAGAAAAGGCAAGGGGCTGGCAATAGATAGAATAGAACATTCATAACCAGAACTCCAGCAGTAAAGAAAAAACATATTGTGGGAAAGTACAAAATCTCAAGATCTTACATGGTCAAGGTGCGCTGGCAGTTGACATCCTGCATAAATAAAGATGAGTTAAATGCACCAGAAATCCATTAACTTATGAGCAGGTTTCAATTAGGTCCATCAACTATAAAAATAGATTTTTAGCTCCATAAACTTTATATGCCATATCAATTTGGTCCATATGTCTTCGCGTGGACTTCTCATGCTGACGTGGCTCGCTGCCATCTAAAGCAGCTCTAGATAATGCATTTCGCCAGACAGGTTGTGGGCGAGCGCCACTGCCTTCGGTGCGGACACCGGATCACCACGCCTGCGATCAGGGCGCTAGCCATGACGGTGCCGGGCGAGGCCAGCGCGGCGTGCCAGGTGCGCCATGAGCGGGCGGAGCGAGCACAGTATGAGCGCCACGAAGGCGGCCTCCGACGCGAGGATGTAGACCGAGAGCGCGGCGCCGACGAACACGCGGAGCTGGAGGAAGGCCGCGCGGCAAGGAGCCGGCGGCGGGACGGCAAGCTCCAGCAGCGGCACAAAGCCGGCGCGGGCGTACCAGTACTACGAGGTGCCGCGCCTCGCCATGGACGGCGCGGAGAACCTGCTGTTCGCCTGTTCCGGAAGGCGGCGGCGTACGTCGCGTCGCTACCGTGGCTCGAGGACGCGGACACCGCCTGCGTGCTCTCGTCGGCCGCCAAGAGCAATGATTTCGCGCTGCAGCTGGGGCGGGGCCACACCGTGCGGGACGCATTCCTCGGCGGCCTGGAACTTGAGCCAGTCACAGAGGGAGATATGGTGATGCAGTGCCTGGACACCATATGCAGCAGCAGCACTGGCGTCGTCAAGACATTCGAGAGCGCGCTGTACGAGTCTCATGGCTACTCGCGACTACAACGAGCCCCTCCAAGTGCGGCACCGTGGTCCTTCTACCGGTCCAGCATCGCCGAGTTCGTAGCCACGTTCATCTTCCTCTACGTGTCCGTATGTGGCTCCGTGCTCACGGTGATGGGCATCAGCAAGTCCCCCTCCAAGTGCGGCACCGTGGGCATCCAGCAGGGCATCGCATGAGCGTTCGGCCGGTGGCATGATCTTCGCGCAGCATCTGCACAGGCACGTGCTCCGCGAGGACGATGGGCACGTCAACCGCGCGTGTCCGCCGAGGGCCACGGCGAGCCTCCCACGCACGTCCGCTGGCGCCCACGGCCACACTCCCACGGCGCGGAAGTCGAGCTCGAGGCCGACCAGGAGCAGGAAGAGCAGCAGGCTGAGGCCGGACACAGTGTCGAGCGCCGCGGTACCTACTCTGCCTGCTCGTCACGCCCACAGCATGTTTAACGAAATGCATTGCCAAGACATGCTTTACATAGACAAATCAGCAAGCCACGTAAGTACGAGGAGTCCATGTGAGGCATATGGACCGAAGTGATACAACATACAAAGTTTATGAACCCAAAAATCTACTTTCATAGTTGATGGACCTAAGTGAAACCTTATCCTAAGTTAATGGATGTCCAGTGTATTTAACTGAATAAAGATAGTAAACATATCATACTGTCGGTATGATCGACAGCATAATTGAAGACACAAATCATCACCAGTGCTAGCGCAACAAGAGCACCTGAGTCCAAAAAAATTATTGTAGGCTGAGGGGCTCCCCTGAAATACAGGTAAAACTAAAATTTTCTAACAATGTTTCTTGGGCAAATAAAATTAATCAAGGGCAACCAATGCTAACGAAAGTAGACATCCTTTGCTCTCCCACAGATGTATCTAGTGGCATGAAAATGTTTTCAATCAAGATTCTAATCTGTCATGAAGCAGAAACAGAGCTCCCTCAGAATCTACGTGCGCGCTCCAGAATAAACACAGGAGGGATGCAGGGGTGGGGGAGTACCATGGAGCTGGAGGGCTGGACGAGGAGTTCCTTCTTGTGATTGAGCTTCTCCACCTCCGGCGGCGGATTCAGCACGTCGATGTCGTTCTGCGCCTCTGCGGCACCTGCAACACCACCACTTGCAAAACCACACCGATCAGAACCCAAAATCTGACCAAGAAAAAAAGAAGAGCAAGGGACCGGAAGTATTCTGTCGGAATGGGTCGCTGTGCGTACAATGGTGGCAGGCTAGTGTTCACTCCGCCGGCTCCACTTTGAAGGAGAGGATCTCCGGCGAAGGAAGCGGCGGCAGGGCGTCCGAACTCGGGAGGCAGGGAGGCAGAGCAGAGGGTTGCGGTGGTGCTCGTAGCGGAGGGTGAAGCGATCTGCAATATGGACTCGGTGTTAAACTTAGGGGCCGTTTGGGTGGGCTCCGCGAGCGGCTCCGGCTCCGGCTCCTGTCGAAGCTCTGCCAAACACTGATGAGTAAACCAGCTCCGCTACTGAAGCCGCAAGGGAGCCGGAACATTTCTTGTGCTGCGTGGACGGAGCCCCAAAACCGAGCTTCTCCTAGCTCCTCGTCCATCCGCGAGTGAAAAGACATGGAGGCCACGACGACGTGAGCGCGTGGCAGCGGTGGCGAGGCCATGGGCGTCGCGGGCGCCGCCCTGCGAAGAGCTAGCAACACAGAAAGAGGAGGATCTGCTAGCAAGGATAGGATAAAAGATAGTGTTCCCAATGTAAAAATATAAGAGAAAAGGAAAACAATTGATGCTCTACTAATTTAGAAATAGACCAGGGTTCCCGATGCAAAAGCAACTATTAGCTTCTCATTACAGGTTCAAAATCGCCTGGTACTTGTAAAATATGTAATAAATCACAAAAATATAAATAAAATGTAAAACCAAGTTAAAGCAAGGGCAATATGGACATTCACCCTCTTCCATCCATTCTACAAAAACAGAAGGAGCCGTTTTGCCAAACGTTTTCTAGAACGGCTTCAGCTCATCCAGAGGAGCTACTTCTTCAGAGGAGCCAGAGCCGGAGCCATTTTCAAAGGAGTCAGAGCCCTGCCAAACAGGCCCTTAAAATAGGATCTCTAGCCATAGTCTATTTGTTTTTTGAATAAAACCGTGAGTTCTAAAACATCTTCTAGTGTAGTAATAGTAGATTGAACGAGAGAGAGGAGTGAAGGGGTGCGAACCATCGGCCGTCTTGGAGGAAGATGGGCTCGCCATCGCAGTGCTTGGCGATAACCCGGTGGCAGTGTCGAGTCGAAGGGCGGCGGTGCAGTAGCGGTCGTAGGGCAGCCCGACTTCGTAGCAGCCTTCGGTGTAGATGCAGAGGCAGTGGCGGCGCTTTCCGTCGTTGGCAGCACCCCCTCTATGATCGGTTAGGGTTTAGGACTATAGGTGTGATGCTAGGCGGCTCAGACGAACCTCATGACTCGAGCGCCCTGGCCCCCACCTCTTATTTATGGCGCTGTGCGACGGGGGCCCACCAACTATATTAGGGTTGGACGCCCCCGATCAGAGCGCGGATCCAAGGGCCCAATAGACCGTTGGGCCTATTAGTAGAGATCAACTAATATTCTCCCCCCTTGATCTCACTTGTAACTTAAACTTAACTTACTTACTTTCTCTTGTTCCTATTCCATCATAGATCAGTGCATAGAGCGTACCTCTGTAACACCCCGGTGTTATGCCTACATTTAGACACTGCTAATCATACATATCATGCATCATCAAGCATCCTAATCATACCTGCATAATCTTGCATATAACAACTGGAACATTACTTCGAAACATACGAAATATGTTTGTGAAAAGTAAATGATGCATACACTTATTAGAGTTGTTTTGCTCTGATTCTTGCTTGCTAGTTGAGTAGAAATTGTTGGTTATGCTTGTAAATCATCTAGAATTGTTTAGCACAATTTTTGGAGCAAGGTTTGTATTCAAATTAATTCAAAAATTTTGCTTCCAAAGTAATTTCCCAAAATTAGGGTTTTGAGTTAAAATTTAACTTTGAGTCTATAATTTAAAATCTAGATAGCATTGGACTTTGGTCATAAAAGCAAAGTTGTAGGGAATTAAATTCTAAGCAACTTTCATTTTTGACCCATTTTCAAAAGATGTCATTTTCTTGCTCAAAATGAGATTTGAAAAACTGGAATTGAAAATCTCTTGAAAATTTAAATTGAAAATCTTCATTTTTCCTTAACAGGCCACCGCCTTGCTTCGGGCCCGACAGACAAGTTGCCCAGCCAGCCCCCTCCCGCCAAGGCGCCTCGCCTTCCACAGCCCGCCCAGCCCAGCGCTAGCCGGCTCTTTCTCCCTTCGCCCTCGCGCGCCCGGAAATCACACCACGCCATGACGCATGGAGAGGAATCCGCCCGCGTGGCGACTCGCGCCGGCGTCGCCGCCATGCAGTAGTGATGGTCGACACGCGCCGCGCCGCTACCGCCTTCACTGCTGGTGCCGCGCACTTTCGCTCACCTCGCGCCGCGCTCCCTTTTCTCCCCTCGAGCCGAGCCTCGAGCTCCCGCCCTCGCCGCGCCGCTGGCTCCGCCCGGCGTTGAGCTCGCGCCGCCGCGCCATTTCCCGATTGCTCGCGCCCGCAGCTCCGCCTCGCCTCCCTTCGGCTCACGCTCGCGCTTGCGCCGCTTCCGAAAGCCCAGGTGAGCTTTCCGCGCCCGCCACCAAGCGTCCATGGCGCGCGCGTGCTTTCGGCCGCCGTGGAGCGTCCTCTTCCTCCTTTTCGGCCGTGCTTATTGCTGCGCTCGCTTTCGCCATTGCCTCGCGCACAACTCCTGCGCTTTCGTTCGCTTGCGCTTCCGTGGCGGGAGATGCCGGTCGCCGGCCGATTGCCGAAGCCAAGGCCGCGCATGCGCAGACCCCGGCGAGGCACTGCCTCGGTGGCGGTGCCGAGCCAGCCAGTGGGTTGATGCCCTGTTGGGCCGTCTTTCCTTCCCTCGCGCTCGGGCGCTTGAGGCGGTTGTGGCCAATGGGCCAACTGTTTCACGGGCCGCCCAGTATTTCTTAAATGAATTGATTTCCATTTATTATTTGTTAATTGAAATCAAGTGGTTTGAAAAATATTTGGGTGATCAAACTTGCTCCAAATTTGTTGAAACAAATTTTGCTAGGTTCCTTATCATCAGATCTACTTGGGAAAATTATTGCATGTCATTTTTGGGATATTTTTCTGTAGGATTTTATTTAATCTTGAATATTGCTGATAACTTGAAAAATATGTAGAAAAATATATAGGCTTCAGAAAAATATGATTCCAAGTTTGTTAATCTTCTTATGTCATGTACTTCCTAGGAAAAATATGTTTCATGCATGTGCTGTGGGAAAATGTTGAGGTGTAGTTCAAGTACCTTTAATGGCTGATTTTTGTTATTTTTGCTAGAGCACAAATTTTGTATAACACATGCATGTGACAATTTTTGTACAGTGATTATATACTATAAAGAACATAGGAAAAATACTCAATCTGTTGTTTGACACTTTTCATAGTACAAAGTAATTTCATGCTCATTTTATGCTATAACTTGTCATTTTTATGTAGGATAGTTTACCTATCCAAATGCCATGAAAATTTTATGGTAGTCCATTTAGGGTAGTATTATGCTACTGTATCTTTCTCAGATTTTTAGGAGCATCAGAAATATATGTTGCTATTCAAACCTATTATTAATTAGGGTTTAAGCAAGTGTTGCTTTAAGTGTGATTAAGAAATTATTAAAGCTTTGGTGTATCTTTGAAGCATTTCATAAGATATGTTAACTTAACATATTGGTAGTAGAAGAGAATGCAGTAGATGACATGTGCTTGTAGCATAGTTTCTTGAATGATGTTGACTACCTTGCTTTTCAACATATCCATTGCATTCATCTCCTTCGATGCACCGATTGCATAGGCACTTACACGCATTGCATCATACAGGATCGCAAACCGAGAACCCAGTCGTCATTCCCGAGGAGCCCGAGGAGCAGTTCGAGGTGCAGCAGCAGGAAGTGCCAGAAGCCGACGAGGAGGACGTTGAAGAACTTCCGGAGTGCCCCGATCACCGTCCAAGCTCCTTCGAGAGAGGCAAGCCCCGGAGCATCTTTCTCCCGGTTTGCAATGATTTCATTAAATCCTTTACTTTAAATTGATGCATTACGTTCAGGAGTTGTTTGCAACCGTTGCTGCATTATACCTTGTTTACCTTTGTTATACTATATCCTTGTTACCCTGGTATCCGCAGTCGAGTCAATGCTTAGCTGGCTTAGACCGGTAGAAGTCGGGTGATTTCCTGTCACCTGCGAGCTATAGGTGGTTACCTGGATCTGTTTGGATGGCTATGAAGTCATGGTATAACTAAGTGTTAAATGAAGTTGAGACCGGGCGGAGACTTGCAGGGTTTTGGACTGTAGTGTTTCCGTCTGTGTCGATTAAGGACCGACCGTTGTTGGGCCTCGAGTCATGTTGAACGCATGCCTTACATTTAGTGGCGGATAAAGTACCTTCCGACCGCTGGTTGGGAGATTTTTCGGCCGAGTAGATTGCCCATGACAAGACTTGTGTCGGAAGGTGTGTGGTAGGACACGGGCGGGATGATAAGACCAAAGTGCGATCGGTCGGCCCCGGTACATGTGGTTCTGGCAAACTCGAGATACACGGAAAGTTGACTCGGTGATCAATATCTCACTTTAGCGGGTGAGTGAGATTTGTGTAAGGAATAAATCACCATTTGGTTAGGAATCGATTCGAATCGCCATCGCTCTGGATAGTGAGCACTTGACTTGAGTGACTTCATCGTAGTAAATGTTTATGGAACACTTTGGACAGTTATAGTGAATATGACAAGTATGGAAGTTGTTTAATGATCGGTGGTTATCATTAATTGCTTAATCACATGTTTACTCTAGTATAGGTGCAAATCTAGTCGACGTGTTAATAATAATTAAACTTGACAATAATGCTTTTAGAAAGGTTCTTGAAATGCTAAAAATGCTTCTTTTGCAAATGAGTCAGCTACCCTACTATAAAGCCTTCATAATTCCTTGGTGTCATTTATTTTCGGTTTATGTCGGGTAAGTCTAGTGAGTACCTCCTCGTACTCGAGGGTTTTATTCCCACTTGTTGCGAGATGGGGCGGATGTATTACGGCTATTGTATCAAGCGCCTCTATCCTCTGCGATGGGTGATGCTTAGGACCATGGGCATGGTCATTCCTTACGTCTCGTCTAATGCTTTTGTTGGAGATGATCATTCGCTGGCACTATATTTAAACTCCGCGTGAGTGTGTGTGTGGTTTGAACAAATGACTTCCGCTACTTTTATTCGAACTGGTTTGTAATAACTATGTTTAAACTCGATGTATCTTGAGGTTGCGAATTTTATGTAATATGTGATGGTGACCGCTAAACTTATTACGATCATGGCTGGGACACGAGTTGGTTTGAAATCCTTTGTGATTTCACGGACTACCGGGTTATACGGGCTTAAGTTTGTTCAATCGTCTGCTCTGGTGGATGATTCTCTTACTTAATTTCGTATAATTGGTCGGTTCTGTTACTACCTCATCGTCACGGTCTCTTGCCATTAGATTAAACAGTTACAATGCATCTCTCTGTTTTGAAACAGATTCTTAACTAGGCCCTTATTGTCTAGGAATCATAGGCTTTCCCTTAAACCCATGCCGGCTACGTGTTTTCTAAACACTGGGTGGTAAGCCTTTTGTAAGCGGATCCGCGAGTATCTTTTTTATTCTTATATGCTCAAGACTAATTATATGATCTCGGATTTTATCTTTCACAATATAATACTTTATGTCAATGTATTTGGCAGCACCACTTGACTTATTGTTGTGAGCATAACATACTGCTGGATTATTATCGCAGTATAACTTAAGTGGTTTATGTATGTCGTCTACCACTTTCAACCCGGGCATGAATTTCTTTAACCAATTCACCTGCCCTGTGGCCTCATAACATGTCACAAACTCGACATACATTGTGGGCGATGTAGTGACAGTTTGCTTTGAGCTTTTCCACGATATAGCTCCTCCTACGAGAGTGAATATGTATCCTAACGTGGACTTTCTTTCATCTCCCGCATAATCAGAATCTGTGTACCCCTCTATGTGCAGGGAATCAGATCTTCTGTACGTTAGTATGAGACCCTTCGTACTTTGCAGGTAACGCAAAACTTTCTTTACTAATTTCCAGTGTTCTATTCCAGGATTACTCTGATATCTGCCAAGCAACCCGATAACAAATACTAAGTCATGGCGAGTACACATTTGAGCATATTGTAAACTTCTGACTGCTAAACTATATGGAACCACTTTCATTTGATCGCTCTCATATTGGTTTCTGGGACATTGAAATTTCCCATATATGTCGTCCTTGGCTATGGGAGCAGGTGATGACTTATAATTTTGCATACTATATTTCTTTAGAACTTTTTTAAGTATGTCTTTTGTGATAGTCCTAAAACCCCCTTTTCTCTATCTCGGTGAATCTCTATTCCTAGGACGAACGAAGCTTCACCGAGATCCTTCATATCAAACTTTGAGGACAAAAACTTCTTTGTTTCTAATAGTAGATTAACATCACTGCTAGCGAGCAAGATGTCATCCACATACAAGACTAGAAAAATATATTTCCCATTCTTGAACTTTGCGTAAACGCAATTGTCCTCTACATTTTCTTGAAACACAAACTTTCTTATTGTACTATCAAACTTCAAATACCACTGTCTTGAAGCTTGCTTTAATCTATAAATGGATTTCTTTAGGCGGCATCCCATGCGTTCTTTTCCTTCCACAACAAAACCTTTCAGTTGTGCCATGTAAACGTTTTCCTCCAAATTCCCGTTTAGGAACGCCGTCTTTATATCCATCTGATGTAATTCTAAGTCGTAATATGCTACAAGCGCCATTATGATTCTAAAAGAATCCTTACATGAGACTGGAGAAAATGTCTCATTGTAATCTATGCCTTCTCTTTGCGTAAAACCTTTCGCCACAAGTTGTGTTTTAAACCTTTCTATATTCCCTTTGGAGTAATGTTTAGTTTTATAGACCCATTTACAGCCTACTGTCTTGGCTCCTTTAGGAATTGTTTCTAATTTCCAAACTCCGTTGGTTTTCATTGATTTTATTTCATCTTCCATGGCTTTAAGCCACTTGGATGAGTGAGCGCTTCTCATGACTTCTTCAAATAAGGTGGGATCACCCTCCATTTTAAATTCCTCACTTTCATAAACTTCATAATCATCAGGAATGACTGATCTCCTGACTCTTTGAGACCTTCTAGGGCCTCGCTAGATGACGCTTATTCTATTTGAGGCTGTTGTTGCTCTTCCTCATGTGTGACAATGGTTTCTTGGGGATCCTGAAGGACAGGTTCCTCATGCTCATTCATTGTTGCCACAGGAGAACTAACAGCAGGTGGTGTTACTACAGTGTCTTGCACTGTTGGTACAGCAACAACAGGTAGCGTGAAAAATGGTTCCTGAACCATAGGAGTGGGCACGTATACCCGCTTCTCTTCAAAACTAATTTCTCGTGTTACCATGCTCCCCCTGATCATATCATCCTCCAAAAAGACAGCATGTCTTGTTTCTACAAACTTTGTTTCTCTGTCAGGACAATAGAAGCGATAACCTTTTGACTTTTCTGAATAGCCAATAAAATGACAGATGACTGTCTTGGAGTCCAGCTTCTCTATGTTTGGGTTAAATACCTTTGCCTCAGCAGGACAACCCCACACACACAAATAGTTTAGTGAGGGTTCCTTTCCTGTCCACAACTCATACGGTGTTTTGGGCACCGACTTACTTGCTACTCGATTAAGAATATGAATGGCGGGTTTTAACGCCTCCATCCATAAACTTATCGGTAAGATAGAATAACTTATCATGCTTCTCTGAAAGGTCCTAATATGGCTAGAGAGGGGGGGTGAATAGCCTATTTAAAAATTTACAAATCAACTAGAGCAATTTGATTAGTATAACAAATAGCGAAATGCAAACTTGCTCTAACACTACAAAGGTTGCAAGCCACCTATCCAATAATTCTAGTTGCTATAATCACTAGACACACGATTTGCTATGTCACTACTCACTAAGAGCTCTCACACTTACACTAAAGAGCTCCACTAGATGAACTTAAAACTACAAAGCAAGCTCTCAATTCTAGTTACACTAAAGAGCTTGCTACAACTAGTTTGTAAGAATGTAAATGAGTGAGTAGAGTGATTATACCGTCGTGTAGAGGAGTGAACCAATCACAAGATGAATACTAAATCAATCACTGGGAGAATACCAAAGGGCAAGAGACAACCAATTTTTCTCCCGAAGTTCATGTGCTTGCCAGCACTCTAGTCCCCGTTGTGTCGACCAACACTTGGTGGTTCGGCGGCTAAGAGGTGTTGCACGAACCTCGTCCACACAATTGGACACCGCAAGAACCTACCCACAAGTGAGGTAACTCAATGACATGAGCAATCTACTAGAGTTACCTTTCGGCGCTCCGCCGGGGAAGGCACAAGACCCCTCACAATCACCATGATCGGAGCCAGAGACAATCACCAATCTCCGCTCAACGATCCTCGCTTCTCCAAGCCGTCTAGGTGGCGGCAACCACTAAGAGAAACAAGTGAATCCCGCAGCGAAACATGAATACCAAGTGCCTCTAGATGCAATCACTTAAGCAATGCACTTAGATTCTCTCCCAATCTCACAATGATAATGGATCAATGATAGAGATGAGTGGGAGGACTTTGGCTAAGCTCACAAGGTTGCTATGTCAATGCAAATGGCTAAGAGGGAGAGCTTGAGCTGGCCATGGGGCTTAAATAGAAGCCCCCACGAAATAGAGTCATTGGGCTACTCACTACACTGAACACGGGGCGACCGGATGCTCTGGTCATATCGACCGGACGTAGTACCCCAGCGTCCGGTCATGCGATGCACGACACGTGTCCCCTCTCTTCAAATATTGAGCGCCCGATCCCAATGGTTAAGTGAAGACCGGACGCGCTGCTGCGAAGTGACCGGACGCTGTGGACGTGGTGCTGTGAAGTGACCGGATGCTGAAACTCAACGTCTGGTCGTTTCCATTAAGCATCCAGAAGCAAGAAATCACGACCGGACGCGTCCGGTCAAGCTTGACCGGACTCACCCAGCGTCCGGTCACTCGGCGTCTCCTCTGTGTGCTGCCACGTCAGCAGGACCGGACGCACCCCATCAGCGTCCGGTCACTAAGTGACCCAGCGTCCGGTCAAAGACCGACGCCAGCGTCTTTATGCTTCCATTGACCGGACGTGCCGATCCAACCGAGACCAGCGTCCGGTCACTTACAGCGACCTCCGTCTTTTCTATATAGGGCGCCGGTGGCACCGTCGGACTGTCCGCACTCTACGGGCGGACACTCCGTCGGTGAAGTTTCTAACCCTTGCTCAAATGTGCCAACCACCAAGTGTATCACCTTATGCACATGTGTTAGCATATTTTCACAAACATTTTCAAGGTTGTTAGCACTCCACTAGATCCTAAATGCATATGCAATGAGTTAGTGCATCTAGTGGTACTTTGATAACCGCAATTTAATACGAGTTACACCCCTCTTAATAGTACGACTATCGATCCTAAATGTGATCACACCCACTAAGTGTCTCGATCACTAAAACAAAATGGCTCCTACTATTTATACCTTTGCCTTGAGCCTTTTGTTTTTCTCTTTTTCTTTTCCAAGTTCAAGTATTTGATCATCACCATGCCATCACCATCATCATGATCTTCATCATTGCTTCATCACTTGGAGTAGTGCTACCTATCTCATAATCACTTTGATAAACTAGGTTAGCACTTAGGGTTTTATCAATTAACTAAAACCAAACTAGAGATTTCATTCTCACCATATCCATTAAGGTACGGTTACGTCTTTCAGCTCCTCCATTCTGCTGAGGCTCGTCCAGTGTAGAATACTAGGCTACTATGCCATTTCTCTGTAAGAACCTTGCAAAGGGTCCAGTAACTTGGCCATATGGGGTGTGTTGACCGTAGTACTCTCCCCCACGGTTGGACCTTACTACCTTAATCTTTAAGTTGTGCTGATTCTCTACTTCAGCCTTGAATATTTTAAATTTATACAATGCTTTCGATCTTTCTTTAATTGGATAAATATAGCCAAAACAAGAATAGTCATTTGTGAATGTTATAAATAAATCATAACCATCCACACTCTTCACAGGAAAAGGACCACAGATGTCTATGTGAATTATTTCTAAAATTCCTGCGTTTCATTTGGCATCTTTCTTTATCTTCTTAATATACTTTTCTTTTATGCAATCTATGCATTGTTCTAAATCTAAAAATTCTAAGGGCGGCAGAAGAATTGATTTCTTAATCAATCATTCTATTCTCCCCCTCGAAATATGGCCTAAACGGCAGTGCCATAATTTCGAAGATACATCATGCACTCTCTTCCGCTTATTTGTTGCATTCATAGACGAGGAAGCATTCTCATTCTCAGTACTTATATCATTCACATTCTCAGAAAGTGATAATAAGTAAAGTTTGTCTTATCGGAAGGCAAGACCAACACATTTTTTATTATAAACAATCTGACATTTGCTATTACCAAAATGGCAATCATATCCATCGTCATCTAAACGTGACACACTTATTAAGTTTCTTCGCAAAGAGGGTACAAATAGAACATCTGAAAGCTTAAGTAGAAAACCATCAACTAATTCTAGAGAAAGATCTCTAATGGCTTCAACTCGAGCTTCAACTCCATTTGCTACTTTAATTCTTTTTTCGCCTCTTTGCAGGGTCCTCCTCGTACGGAATCCCTGTAATGAATTTGCAACATAAACAGTTGCACCTGAATTAATCCACTAAGTAGATTTTGCATAACTTAAATACAAGGATTCATCTATGAATGTAATGAAATCCCCACCTCTCTTTAGCAGGCTCTTCAAGAAGTCTGGATAATCCCTCTGGTAGTGTCCATGCTTCTTGCACCATTTGCACTGATCCTTCTCAACTTGAGAATTGGAGTTCTTTCTAATGGTGATCAGTCTGAGGGGCTTTCTCTTGAGGTTTGGCATTATTATTGAAGTTCTTTTTCTTGTCCTTGACAAGGTTAGCAGAGTCACCCTGTAAGGACTTCAGCCTTTCCTTTTCTTGAACACACATTGCGATGAGCTTTTTTATGTCCCACTTGTCGGGCTATATGTTGTAGTTAACAACAAAGGTTTCATATTTTTTTGGCAATGAAGCAAAAACCAAATGAATCAGGAACTCATCCTTGAGCCCCAAATCCATTGGCTTCAGCTTCGAAGCCGTGTTGCTCATCTTCAAAATATGCTCTCTGATACCGCCACCAATATATTTTTCATTGAATAATTTCTTGATCAATGTACTAGCATATGCCTTGGAAGAGCCAGTGAACTGACTCTCCACCTTCTTAAGGTACTCAGTGGCGGTATCACAGTCTGGGATAGACCCCCTTATAGCATCTGAGATTGTGGACTTGGCCCCCATCAAGCACTTGTGGTTCGAAATATCCCACTTCTTGCGCTCGAGATCATACTTCATGCGCACTTCTACATGATCTCGCTACCGAGCAGTGAAATCAACATCAGACTCATTTTCTTCCCTCACCGGGTCCACTGGCTCAGTAGAACACGGGGAGGTGAGCGCTAAGTCATTCTCGGACAGCGCAAGTGCGAGCTCATACTTCTCTCGCCATATCCTGTAATTGCCCCTTCTAGATGTGGTATGTGCGAGATGAATGTCATTGGGTTGAGTCCTGAAAACATCGTCAGAGATAGTGAGAAATTTATCATTATAATTACATGCTTTAGTTTAACGTTGATCAAAATTAAAAAATACAATATTCTTATACACTAATTCTACATCACCGTTGAAGAGAAATAGAATTAATGTATGGAAAACTTATGATTAAACCTTATAATATTGTTATTATCAATGTTGGTCAGAAAAATAACAATATTATAATTTACTGATTAAAATTGACTACTCTTCGAATTAAATTCTCCCGTTGGTTCGAATTTAATTAGAAGATCATTAACTTTAACATTGCAGCAGAAACATGAAAAAATCATTATCTATTTTTCAGAAGCATTAAACTTTTCTCAACTATTCTCTGGATAATTATCCCGTTGGTTCAAATTTTAACAGAGATATTAAACTAGACAAAATTCATCGAAATCTGCTTCTGAAAATCAAATAAACTTCAAATCTTTTCTTACTATTCATTCTGGCCTGGCCTGCAGCAGTAGTAAACGGCCCAGCGGTGCGCGCGCCCAGTACAGTGCCAGCGCAGCCCAGGCCCAATTCGCGCGCGCGCGCGTGCGCTCGCGTCGCATCCCCCGCGCCAGGCCGCAACCTGGGCCTGGGCCGGGAAAGTTCTCGCCCGCCTGGGCCGATTCTGGCCCAATCAATCTGAGGCGTCCACTTTGATCCGACGACCGAGCGACGATGTCGCTAGATCAACCCCCCTCCCCTGGCCACGGCTGCTCCTGAACCCTAATTCATTTTGTGTCTTCCTTTCTCTCTCTTCGCCGCTCTCCTTCTTCCTCAGCGCAGCAGCAGCGAGCGGCGACCGAGTGAAAAGGGAGAGAACATGGAGCCGTTGTCGGCCCCTTCGCCAGCACGCGCTCCCCATGCGGGTGAGCGCGCCGCCGTCGAGCGGAGTAGCGGCGGCGCCCTTGGCCGGAGCTCACACGGCTCGGCCGTCTTCCCGCGCGCCGACGAGGCGGTAGCGCGGTGCACGGCGAGTTAGGTCCCTTCCCCTCTCCCCCTTTCTCCTTTTCTTCATCTCCTTTTGGATTTTCTTCTCTGTTCTTCTCGGATTTCATCCGATTGGGGGTTAGGGTTAGGGTTAAGTCAAGTTAGGGTTAGGGTTTGACTTACTAGAGTCACTATTCATCTTCCCCAGCGAGTTCTTCATGGGTTTGAGCTCGAATTTGGGTTCTTCTTGAAGCCGAGTCCTTCTTCTTCTTACTCCTTTCCTTCACCCTGTTAGGGTTTGGGTTCGGTGACCCTCTTTTAGATTCGAAAACCGAATCTCTCACCTTCTTCTAGCTGCTACTCGGTTTTCTCATCCTATTGGCTAGATCTATACCCAGTGAGGCGCCTGATACCATTGTTGAACTTAAAACAGGATCTCTAGCTATAGATCTAGCGAGTCTATTTGCTTTTGAATAAAACCGTGAGTCCTAGAACATCTTCTAGTGCAGTAACAGTAGATAGAACGAGAGAGAGAGGAGTGAAGGGGTGCGAACCATTGGCCGCCTTGGAGAAAGATGGGCTCGCCATCGCAGTGCTTGGCGATAACCCGGTGGCGGTGTCGAGTGGAAGGGCGGCGGTGCAGTAGCGGTTGCAGGGCAGCCCGGCTTCGTAACAGCCCTTCGGTGTAGATGCAGAGGTGGCGGCGGCGCTTCCCGTCACTGACAGCGCCCCCTCTGTGATCGGTTAGGGTTTCGGACTGTAGGTGGGGTGCTAGGCGGCTCAGACGAACCTCGTGACTCGAGTGCCCCGGCCCCCACCTCCTATTTATGGCGCTGTGCGACGGGGGGCCACCAACCATATTAAGGTTGGACGCCCTCGATCAGGACGCGGATCCAAGGGATATTAACTAACACTCGGATCTAGAGAAGGTAGGAAGAGGAGAAATTCGTAATTGGAAAAGCAAAACTTGCAGTCTTGCAGAGGAAGAACAAGCAGAAACGGCGGAGGAATCCGAACGAGTTCAGAATTCAGAGTCTGTACTTTTTTTTAATTCACACAAAGTCTGTACCCGACATACGGAGTACGTGGACTGGGCTTGGCTTGACGCCTGAACTTGATGGGCTCCCCGCACGACTGCACAAGACACGGCATGCTCGGCCCTTGGGATGGTCCTGTGCCGTCCAAATAGGGCCAAATGGCACCAGGCCGCCAACCAGTGCTTGAAGAGCATCTAGTCCGCGCGGCCGACGGCGTATCCGCTACCGCCATGGTCCTTGACGAGTGAGCGACTCCACGATCGACCTACTGAGCTGAGACAACAAGCACATATTCGAGCTGTCGTGCGCTTAGCAGCCTGGGAAAGAGAACATGGCCCATGTTTCTGTTCCCATGTTTCATGTTCGGGACGTCTACGTTCCGGAAACACGAATGTTTCTGTTCCCACGTTATAAAATGATATTCAAGGTTCCGTTCTCGTTTCGGGAACTTGACTGTTAGGTCGTGCGGGAACGATATCGGGCATGTTCGGCTGGTATTAAAGCCGGCTGATAAGCCGGCTGAAACTGTTTTGTTATGAGAGAAAAATACTATAGATTCTAACTAATAAGCCGGCTGATAAGTTCAAACGAACAGGCTGATCGTGGACGGCCAGACCCAGGTTGCGTGGTCCAAAGCGCGAGTGTATTGACGGTCGTCGCTTTGCTAGCTTTTGGGCCTGTTCGCTGGTTGGTGCTGGTGCTGGTTTGGGCTGGCTGGTGCTGGTTTTTTGTGAGAGGAAAACACTGTTGGCTGGCTGGTTTGGGCTGGCTGAAACCAACAAGCGAATAGGCTCTTTGACTGATCGACAGCATGCATGCGTCAAGGGTGAATGAAGCCTTGCTTTGCATCTCATGTGCATGCATGCTTTGCACGGTCAGTCATGCCGTTGGAGAACACGGCACCGTCCATCCGGAATCGTTGCATCTTTAACAAGAGAACTCACGTTTCGATATTACATAAATGAAAAACAACCAATACCGACTCAGCGGTGCAACTTAGGTGGCCTTGCGTCTTCGCGGCTGCCTGGGCGAACCCGTTCGGCCGTCCGCGAAGAGCGCGTCCAATGCTTCGGCGTTGGACACAGTCAGGTTCTCGTCGAAGATCCTGTCAAAGGCCTCCAGTTCCAACGCGGATGGCGATGATGGACCATTAGTGTAGCCCATACGCTGCATGATTAGGACCTTACATCGCTTGAAAGCGGGTACTCGAGAGAGGCTTTGGGCCGCCAACCGCCTGCTTTGTCAAGGCAACACCGCCTTCGCAGGCGGCTGCTTGGGAGACTCACGAATCAGCGGGGAATCCCCTTGCGCACCACTTTCTTGGTGAAGTTGTGAACTGCGTGCATAAGTTTTCAACGCATTTCTCTTCTTTTCTTCCACCTCAACATAAATTTGATACGCCATCTTTTACAACCCATTTACATCATCTTGTTTATTGCTCTAAAGTATAGACGACGATGATTCTTCAGGGGAAGCAAATCGTTTGCAATAGAGACTTACGACGTGCTTGGTTCTGCAGGGCAAGGCTGCACTCGCCTCGCCTGCCTCACACGGCACCGAGGTGCTCATCAGGGCAAGAGAGTCAACTCATTAGCTCACCTAAGCCAACAAGAAAAAAAAATTATCCACACAAAAATCCAGACACCTTGTTCACTCTGATTCCTAGCTTGGCGAGGTGATACATTGCTCGGCAAAGAATCAAGCATGCTCTTATCCTTCTTCGTTCACAAGGGTCATGGACTCATGGGGCTGCTCTGCTCCACTCCACCTCACCTCCCCCAGGCAAATTCTGGCGAGCTGCAGCCTGCAGCAGAGCCGTGAGTCGGTGGGTTGTCGAGGCCTTGAGGAGGGAATTGCGGAGTATACTGTGCTACACACGGTTCGCGCGCGCAGCGTTTCCGTTCATGGGATGCGAACGTGAACGTGCGATGCGACATGTCGCCGGCCGGGACGTGGCGCTGAGCCGGCGCCCAATTCACCGTCGCGTGCGCGCACGGGGACCCGGGCCGCACCGCACGTACGCCGCGCCCCGTCGGCGATTCAGCGATTTCTACCGACGGATCCCGTGGGGCGGGTGGGTGGAAGGAGCTGGTCTTCCTTCCGAGTTTCGGATAGCCACCCTTTCCTCTGGCGGAACGGGCACGGCAAGCGTCGCGAATCACGAAAGACAAGTTAGTGGTCGCATTTTCGCTGTCCCAGCCCAGTCATGCAGCTGAAACGGGCGAGAGCGAGCGAACGGCGGGCAGCGAGGCGGGCCCGGTCACGAGCGAAAGGTGGCGAGAGCGGCGGCACCAGGCTTTCCAGGGGAAGGCACGGCCAGACGGGAAAACGGGCAGGAGCGGCCGAGCGGGGGATCGTTTTTCGGTGGCGGGCCCTGTTTTCGGCGCAGCCGTCGCCGATGCCTTTCGGTTCAAAGGACCAAGTTGAGGCGGCGGCTAGGCGAGCACGTCATCAGGTGAAAACAAAAAGGATGACTGGCACGATTTGGGATTTTGTATGGGACACCATGCGGCATGCGCCGGTGTTCACGTTACCTCTAGTAGTACTAGAAAATTTGCACACCCATCACATCCCTGGAGGCCTGGACAACAAAACGTCATTTGCACTTCCGGTAGTGATGACTCCGTTCCAACAAGGTCACAATTGCTGAACTTCGAGACCATCTTTTTTCCGAGCAGCCTAGAGAATGTGTACTAGACTATTCGATGGTGAAGCTTTGGTATTTGCCTGTTTGGTTCGCACTGTTCATCACACTTTTCCCTTGGAAACGAAAGATCTGATGGGAGATTGGTATGTCGACCCCTACTTTCTTGCTGGAGGAAGGAGGATATTCACATCATATGCTCGCCCAACCTCACCTACGAATACTTCTGTTGTAAAAATAAAAACAAGTGCTGGTCTCTAGCCAATCCTCGGGGGAGTGTTCGGCTGAGCAACAAGCCGGCTTGTTTTTTCAACTGGAGCAGTGTTTTCTCTCACAAATTTTCAGCATGAACAGTAAAAAAATCATTCCAGCCGAACACTCCCTAGCTAGATGCATTATTTGGACAGTTAGACCAAACAGGACATGGCTTACCCCAGGTTTTCAAGTTTAAAATCCGGCTGGTCATCACCTCAATTCAGTATGCTTTCGCATCCGCGGATCAGAAGGGTACACGAATCATCCCCATCGAATGGGCATGAAAAAAAGAAAGAAAGAATGAAACGAACGAGATCAATGGCCATGGCAGTAAGAATGGCAATGGCCGCTCTCCTGCGCCCCCGCGCTCGCGCAGGGGGTCCGGGCCTGGGCCTGAAGCGGCGCCGGCGGCACGCCGCAGGCTCTCCGGAGCTCCTCGTACCTGCTGAGGTCGAAGCCCCTGGCCCGCATCACGCGCTTCTGCTTGGCCGCGAACCGGCTCTCGAAGAAGCCCTCGAACGACGGCTCCTTCTTGGTGCGGAGGAAGAAGGCGTAGCCGGCCATGAAGTACATGGACGTCACGTAGAAGCAGATGGGCTCCATCACGTCCCACGACAGCTCCCAGAAGGTGAGCCGCATGAACCCGGCCGTCTGGACCACCAGGTACGCCAGCCCGCACCACAGCTCCCGCCGCACCTGCGCCGCCGCCGCGCGGTCGATGTCCGCCTTCTGCGCCTCCATGGCCTTCAGCTCCTCCTCCCTTGCGGGGTCGCTGCTCTCCGCAGCGACGGGCAGCGCTTGCCGCACGGGAATGGCATTCTCGATTGCCTTGACGACCTGCGGTTGTCATCAGAGACAAGACAAAACGTTCCCACGATTTACTTGGCTGCTCTTCTTTTTCAAGGAGATCCATCAAAAGAAAGAGCAATGCTGATAGGAGAAGATAGCATCCATGAAAGACCAAATGAAATGCAAATGCCTCAACCTTTGGATGTTATATATGCTTATGCAGTAGTAAAAAAAAACAATACAAGTGCTTCAAGCTAAATGCAAATATTATTATGTTTTTGGAAGTAAGAAACTTTTTGCCTCATGGTTTGCAATAGATAAGCAGTTTGCACAAGAAAATAATGCACATGCTGACGTGGGAATGGCTTGTGCAAGGTATAAGATTGTTTAATTGGACATGGAACATGTATGGCGTGTAAAGAAAAATGCAGTTAATTACAAGAGTAAAGTTTTCAAAACTGTCCTTTCTGCAACAGCCCACCACGGCACCACCACTACCATAGGGACATATTGCCAAATTGTCTGGCTGTAGCCACCAAACACAACTAGATCAATCAAGATTTTTTTTTAAAAGGTTCAAGGTGCTTCTAGTGCTGCCTACGAATGCTATGACCCAATCTGGCTCACATGCCATGTGAAGTGTTCACCCAACTTTGTTTCGGTCACCCAAAACAAAAGAAAAGTAGATTAGCCATAACTTTTGAGCCCTGCATTATTAGTATCCTATTATTCACATGGATAGTGACGCTAATGCATTCAGCTAGAAAAAAAAGGGATTAGCAATAATAAGTTAGTAACTAGAACATGGTCTGATAAACTTAGGATGTAACTCAAACAGAAAAGGTGAAAAAAGCTATTTCTATCTGATGTAAAAAATAGAACTCCCATAGTTCTTTAATCAGAGGAAAGATATTTTCAAACAATGAACTTTTTGTGGTTTACTCCCCCAAAACCAGAAGATTCCCCTACGCTAAATCAAATCAAAAGTAGCATAAACTTGCAAATTAACAATTTTACCCTACAATAAACTAGCGACAAGGACACCTCATGATAGTCTAGCTGGTGTCACGATTGCCAGAAAGAGCAAATGTACTGGGAAATAAGTTATTGGGCATATATGTATTAGTTAACTGACAGCTTTTTTTTTGGGCTATATATACGTAACTAATTTTTATACAAATTGAAAGGTTCATCATCATCAATTCAACCCTCCACCACTGGCATGTGATGGGGCTACATCTGTAAATTTTCTATTGAAACACTATACTTTGCCAATATATAGTTACCAAATGAAATACTAACTTCTTTTTTTCTCAAAATTAATGGTGCCCAGAAGAAGGCCAGGTGAATTCGCCTCATGTTCATTCATCGGAGTTAAGATTCAGATTTTTTTTTCCAATCATGAGGTGTACCCTCTCAGATTTGGAGAGAGGGGTTAAATTTAGTTTTTTTTTTCTCTGGTTTTTGAGAGAAGAAAAACTCCCATCTTGGAGCGGAGTAAAATTGCCCAAACTTTGGGTGGCAACATCTCTTACTATCGTTTTAGAACAGCGCCCTTTCTTTGAATCTTTTCCTGTTGGGAAACATAGAAAAAAAAACACGCGGAAAGTCTCATCAGATCTCTGTGGTTTCCAAATGAAAATCTCTACCCGGTCGCCCGGAAAGAAATTTATCAGCACACAAGAGAGAAGTAAAGAAACCAACGTGTCTTTTCTCTTTAAGACATCCTAACTGCAAAAGCAAAAGCTAGACAAGGGAAAATTTTTGAAGAGAATTCAAGCAACATTAAGCTGATGGATGGATTTGAATTGAAATGAGCAAGATAAGATAAGAAGATGGGGGCGAGAGAGAATCGTACCATATCGGGCCTGAGGAAGACGGTCTTGCCGAGCACGATGACGGATCCGGACTCGTCGAGCGCGCGCGCGACGGAGGGCCCCGCGTCCGGGCCGGCGGCGTCGCAGCAGAGGCGCAGGAAGTCGGCGTACGGCACGGCGCCGGCGCCGGACGCCCGAATCCGCGCGCGCGCCGCCTCCATCTGCGTGGCGCGCAGCACCTTGCGCGCCTCCTCCACCGTGAGACTCGCCGCCGCGGGCAGCGCCGCGTCCGTCGGCTCCCGCCTGGCCGGCCCCGGAGCCGGCGCGGCGGGCGGGACGAGGCCGTCGAGGTTGATCCGCGGGAACGCGAAGCCGACCCCGAGGTCCCGGATCCGGTCGGCGCCCAGGGGCATGAAGCCGCGGTCGGGCGGCACGGCGGGGCGGAACGCCGGCTGCTCCTGCAGGAACCGCCGGAGCACAAACGTCGCCGGCGACGACGACGACGCGAAGCGCTGCGCCACGGCTCTCCTCAGCACGGTCGCCATTGCTGCTGCTTAATGGGCCGGCACCAAGCTACTCCGATTCGACGGGATATGGATGGAAGAATGAACGGGCTGTAATGTAATCAATCAATGGAGGTGGGGGGTTGCAGGCTATTTATACCGCCCACGCCACGATGACAAGGACGCGACAGACGATGGCAGCCGTTTGCCCCGCTTGGGCGTTGTTGGGTCCAGCTCGCGTTCCTATTCCTACTTCCAACACGGGTCTCAGCGGATCAGCACGGGTAATTCGGCGTCCTGCATTCCTGTCCTTTGGGAGCCAGCTCAATTTACCAATCGTTTTGGTCATTAATCCACAAATTAAAAAGGCACACTTAATGCGCCTCAGGAAAACATATTTCATCATAATCAACTCAATCAGTAGAACCTAATGTTTTCATATACTTATATATTTTTAAATTTTCTTTGTGGATATATTTTCTTTACTACGCCTATGATACCTTTTTTCAAAAATGTTTTCTTTGCAAACAGTTCAATTTCTATGTGGATTTCTCGTAAAATTAAAGGCTAGTACAGCTAGCTCGTACTCTTCGATTCGAAGCGTTTTAAGTATTTCATATTTATTAAAAACCGAGCTAAAAATTGTTAGGCGAATAAAGAAAATACGGAGTAAAACTATCGAGCTCACTGCGTGTTAGAACAATCTAGAAACGTGTATGGCGAGCGCGTGTGTTTGGTCGGAGTACGAGATGTAGGAGTGCGTTTTGGCCAGAGGTACTTCGTAGTTTGTTCCGTGTTGCAAAATGAAAATCTCTCGCGGACGTCCAGCTCATGAGGTCATCGTCGTGCAAACGAGTGAACGACTCGCTCCCAGTCTCCCACGTACTACTCCTACGTTACTGTCGAACGGAACGGCGAACGCTCTGCTCACACGTCTACTTGGAGCCCAGCCCAGCCCAGCCCATGATAAAATCGTGCGAGGCGTGGCAAAACAAAAGTGTGCCAATTGCGTACGTCATATATAGCACACGATAAGATGCGTATGGGGTCGTATACAAGTTTTACATTTTAAATTTGAGTCTCCACGCAAAAGGTATGGATAATTGGATCGGATCACCAACACGAATTGAGATGTGAACGAAGTCCCTTTGCGATAAAATAAGATGCTCTTTTTTATATAAATGGTTGACGTAAAAGAGAACCCTAGCCACACACAAGAAACTTCGTGGCTCCATGATTATTGAGTGGCTTGGTTGAAGCATGTAAGCAACATTGTCCAGCTATGATAAGCACGGATTAAAGGACACGGATCAAAGAGACAGTATACAGCGAGAATCGAGACGACTCCTGCGTTATGGCACCCGCTGTGATTAAAGCCCTATTTGAATCCACTAGCAGCTAAGAGCATCTCCAAATGTTCCAAAAAGAAGTTCTTCAAACCAATGAGTTTCTTGTATTATTGCCAAAAAAAAGGTGAAAGCATATTTGTTGGCTTCCTTCGTTTTCATAATCTCACTCCCAAAATATAAAAAATCAGTCTCACGTGAACATCCTACGCTCGTATCATCGTTCAATAAGCTTGATGACTAACGACGTAGTATTGATGAAAACATAATGAAATGCAAGTACGCGTCTAGTAAAATCTAAAATTTCATTAAATGTGTCATACTCTCTACTTCTCAAATGATAAGTCATTCTCACTTTTTTAGAGAGTCAAAGCATCTCAAGTTTGACCAAACTTATATAATAAAATAATAACATTTATGATACCAAATAAATATCATTAAATTCTTTATTAATTATGTTTTCATAATATATCTATTTAATATCATAATATTTGTAATTCTCTACATAATTTTGGTCAAACTTGAGACAAGTTAGATGAATTAAAATATTTTATTCTAATTGTATGATTTGTTATGTATATAAGACATCAATAATATGGCTAGAGTTTTGTCATCATATATAGACTATTAAAATATATATACTAAGTAAAAAATTATGGTTGTCCTGGGGGCATTGGCCCCTCCCCTGGCTCCGCCCTTGGTGGCAGAGAAGGTCGGCTTTCACGGCCGGCAACTTCTTTTGACGCTAATAACTCCTACATAAAATTAGCTAGTTAACAATTAGCTAGGTTGGTCTAACAATTAGCACCGTTGCGCGACGGTGGAGGTAACACGTGCGGCGTCGGTCCGATAGCCAGCGGTGTCTCTAGGAGGAGCGGAAGCTAAGAGATCTTAACCCTTCAGATACCATATTGGAGGATTAACTCAACTCTATTTCCATTAATCATAAGTGGGTTTATATAGAGATTACATGGGGATACAAAGAGATAGGAAAACTGAAAATAAAGAGACTACAACTCTTAATATTCTAACATATAGAAATTTAGGAAGGGGTATAGATGGCATCGTCGTGCAAGAGTTTAGTTAATATAGTACAACACTAGTCTTGAATATATAACATGTCAGATCCACGTTAACACTGAGTTAGCATATGCCACGTCAGTGGATTGAGCGGGTCAAACCCATTTAGACTAGTGTTGAAACCCGACACAAGTTTAGAGACCCAAAAGTCCAAAAATAAAAGTTTAGAATCTAGATCGCGTCATCTTCCAAGTTTTAAAACCGTTCATACATTTTTACCCTAATTTGTTTTTGTTTGGGGTTGACATGGTATGTTTTACCTCATTTTTCTTGAAAATGAGGCCGTTGATATGTGGTTTGTGCCCTGATTGACAAATGCAAGTTTTAGTTGGTGATGCTGTCCTCGACGATCAAAGAAGCATTCTTTAGAAAAACTGATCTACAATATTCATCCAAATTGACGGTCAAAATTTCAAAATTTTTGGCCAACTTTATGGAAACATAAAGTATTTTATGACTGATGTGGTACTCAAAATATCAGAAAACACTTATATATTCTTGTAAAATTACTGACCTCTATTTTTATCTTGCAGCTGCCTGCGTGAATCGATTCTTTTGTGCCAGGTGCATATATGCCGGTATTGTCGTACGTACTGTAAAATGGAGTGGGAAAGATTGCAGCCTCATGTTTCCCGTCCTTGCAGTACAAACGATCTTGGAGGAATATTTTATATGTTGTGCTGACTGCCTGACTGGCACGGCAAGCCAGAGACATCTTTCTCGTTGTCTCGTATCCATGTCTAGGGATGAGCATGGCACATGCCTGCAAGAACCTCATCGATCTGCCCCGTCAAAAAAAGGCCAGCAAACTACAGAGCAGAGGCGTACAGCCGGCCTGCCGGACTGCCGGCCGGTGTTGCCGTCTCTATCTTTGGATTGGAATCCTGTGCGAAATACCGAATGCAGATGAGAAATGTTGAGAGGATCGGGTTGATCACATAATTGAAGCATCGTCGGCATGCATTTTGGCCTGCTTGATCTATATGTGCCTTGTATACTCCTCTAACATGTTGATCGATATGTATATCTGAATATCTCCCATACGGCATCCAGCCTCGAAGCTTTCCGATAGAGCAGTGCAGCACTACTCTTGTAAATGTCCCGGCCATATACAGCCTTCCCTGATGCACGCCTACCTCTGCTTTCCTGATAAAGAAAAGATATCCAAATATCCGAATCCGATGCATCTAGTAAGCTCTTGAGCACCTTTCTCTTGTTTAACGGCAGACCAAGCTCCAACATGCGTCCTGGAAAATATATGCTCAGCCTTGGACCAGCACCACACGACCGGGCTCGTGCGGGTGCCAGTCCGTGTCCACCGCCGCACGCAACTCGTCAACCGGGTGACCGTGACCCGATCGACCCGCGCGCGCCCGTCAACTACTCTACCGGGCAGTGCGGCACCGGCACGGCACTGCCCCGCGGCCCGACCGCGCGGGCAGGGAGGGACCGCTCACGCAGTCACGCCTCACGCCGTCACGCGTCCCCTGGCCGCGGAAAAGGTCCCGGACCGCGCGACGCCTTCAGCGCCCGCCGCTTGCGGTCACCGACGCCAACAGGTGTCGCGGTCGCGGCCCGTGTGCCGCGCGCCGACCCCGCGCGCCCGCGGGCGTGGGACACGCGGTCACCTCGCGCACTCGCATCGCATGAACCTGATCGGCTACCCGGCGTTGCATTCCACTCGCATAGCGGCAAAAGTGTACTCGCTTTCTGGAATTGAAGGGACTTCATTAATTCATTTCTGTGGCGTATCCTGAACGCACGCACCATCTGCGCAAAAGAAATGTGACAAAAATCCTTTATCCCGGCAAATGTTTTTGGGGAATGGGGTAAAGCCGGTCGTCTATATCACGCATGGGCGGCATGGCCATGTCGCACAGCGGAGGAAGCGAGATGACAAAAACACGGCGTGGATCGAGGCCAAGGTGCGGCCTCCCCCGGTTGCCGATTTCTCTCTTCCAAAAGAATGGATGGATGGGTGCGTGCGCGTCCAAGAAAACGGGCCGGGTACGGTGTCAACGTGGCTCTTCAGTCTTCACTCCTTGCGCGCTAGCCGCTAGCTGCACGTGACACCTGCTGACCTGCCCATGACTGCGTTGCCATGCCTCGCCAAAATACTTACGCTGCTCTTCACGGCTAGCTGGCCACTCCTTTTTTTAGTTTTGCTGACTTGATGAACGTGAAGCGTACGTATGCACTAAAATCAGCAGGGGGACGAGGAACATGTGTTTCTCTCTGCACAGGGACATTTTAATTTTTCACCGAGGGAAGAGACAAATGGCGGTGAAACGATGTGAGCTTCCCGGAAGAGCGCTCCGGACATGTTGGTTGCGCTTTGCCAGTAGTCGGTAGATGCAGATGTATCTACAGTAGGTAGGAGAGTAGGTCATAGGTGGATGCATACAAAGCGCCGTTCTCGATAGTCAGCCGATAGTGAGAATAGTACTATGCAAAAAATAATGCTGGATTAGATTGTTTTGTGCGTACCGGCAGGCGGCAGCAGTGTACTGCTCCGTATGCCGGTGGATGCCATGCAATACCTGCGCATATGCTGCGTGCAATACCGCGTTTCCTTTCCAGCAGCGGCATATTCCTGTAAGATATGCTCACTCGTAGTACCAAACAACTAAATTATTCAGGGAGTGTTCGGCTGGCTGAAAAATTAAATCAAAATATTGTTCCAGCTGGATTATTGTGAGAGAAAAATATTATTCTGACTGAAAGACACTATTTATTTGAACAGTGCTGCATGAGTGGACTGGCCAGCACCAGCCTAGCTAGCCAGCCAGCCGAACACGTCCAAAGCCAAAGGCAGGCACTTCAAACGCGTGCGTGCCCATGTCTTGTTCCATATAAGCCCCAGTTTAGATGCGCCAAAATAAGGTGATTGCTGCTAAAAATTGCTTTAACCGTTCTAAGGCCTTGTTTAAATCTAAGAGCTAAAGTTTATAGGTGTTACATGGGAGTGCAGCATACTGTAGCACGGTTAAATCATGAGCTAATTATGCTTAAAAATTTTATCTCGCAAATTAGTCGTAATCTGTACAATTAGTTATTTTTTAGCCTATATTTAATACTTCATGCATGTGTCAAACATCCAATGAGATAGAGACTAAACTTTAAAGGAGAAACTAAACCAGGCCTAAATAGTTTAAATTACAGTAAGTACATTGCTATATGTTAGCCACCTCATGTAGTGCCACGTCAGATCTGTTATGAGATGTGAAGGAAAGATGGGGGCTAAATCCTTGATGCGAACTGAAAGGCGAGAGATGCAGTGATTGAGAGGTCGGACGTTCGGCTGGCATGGCTCCCACGTGCTCTGGCTTCTCATACAAACTACTGTTTAGTACAGTAGTGCGGAGCCGTTTCGGTTTTTAAGGAAAAAAAAAATGAATTGAGAAGAGAGGAGCCGGTGAGCCACGATCTGTACCTCTACCGGCTCTGTGCTACAATGCCACTACAGTCAATAGGGCCGGAGCCGGAGCAGATAGGAGCCGTGCCAAACAGCTTAGTTTATTTTTGCCATAGTTGGAATCGTTTTCCTCTCTGCCATAATGCGCTACCTACAGTAACAAATAGTAGTGTGCCAGCGTGGTGCTTTGGGAGCTGGAGTCGGAGCACCCGGAGGAGCACCGAACGGGGCATAAGAACACATGGGAGACCCGGAACCTCTGTTGCTATATAACAGTGTATGAAAAAGGTCAATAACATTCAAAGATGGTCTTAAGCGTAAAACAATGTATATTGCATGCCAAAGAAGCTTTTAGCTGATACTTACTACCCTTCGTCATAAAAAAATTACAATTCTAGATTTGAGAATAGTCAAGTTTTCTAATGTTTGACTTGTTTTATAGAAAAAATATCAAAATTTATATATCCAAATAAATTTATTATAAAAGTGTATTTTACAATTAATCTAATGATATTTATTTGATATAAAAAATATTGGTAGCTTTTTATATAGAGGTAGTTAAAGTTGAAATTGTTTGTATTCTTTTTCGACCGAGTGAGTAGTATTTTATAGGTCATGTAGATAACTCCATTTGATATAAAACAATATTGGTAGCTTTTTATATAGAGGTAGTTAAAGTTGAAATTGTTCGTATTCTTTTTCGACCAAGTGAGTAGTATTTTATAGGTCATGTAGATAACTCCATCTCATCTCATCTCATCTCATCTCATCATCTTATAGCTAATACTATATACCTAGGTTATATATTGGTCCTGTCACTTCAGCAATACTTTCAGCGAACGAACAATGGTTTCCTTTTATAATATTTCAGCAAAAGTAGCAGCATAATCCAAATTTCAGCGAAACAAACAGGGAGGGTCCACCCAATGTGTGATACAGTCACACTCCACTAACCCATCTTTGACCCGTGATAGGTTCGCAGCGACTTCAGGCTTCACATGCACTGTGCACCTGTCGATGACAGGTGGGGCCAGTCATGCGCCCCACCTGTCACTCTAAAATAAAGCTAGGGTATCATATCTTTTCTTGATGGAGTGAGTGAGTGAGTACTGTTTATCCAGTAGTCACTCCTTTTTCAGGAGGTGAAGAAAAAGCGAAACAAATTTGAAGTTGCCAAACGCATAGGTGGCCAGGTTGGTGTGGCCGCTGTCTCAGAAGTCAGAACTTGAACTTCGACACGAGCATGGAGACCAATGCCCTCTTCGCTGGGCTTATAAGCCATATTTTTTCAGCCAACGAACAATATTTTTCTCTTGTAACAAATTAGTCAACCGTACTTTCAGTCATATCTTATCAGCAGGGCACAACTCGGCAGATTCGTACGGTGATGCTACATGCCTACACAGTACACTACATACTGTACATGTACTCATATGCTGCGATTCCTTGAGATGCCAAGATTCTCTTGTGGCAGCCTTGCCTAGTTCGAAAACTATTCGAATATTCGGTGGCACTAGTGCGGTAGTGGTATTGACCGGGAGTCTGGGAGATTCTTTGCTCCCTGTCCCTGCCAGATTCTGTTGTCGCCGAGGCCCACGGGACACGTTTCGCCGGGCGGAGACCTCCGAGCCAGCTCCATGAGCCAGGGACACGTTTCACTGGCCGCGCGGGGAGGCCCAGCACGCGGCTGGCGTCCCCGTGCCGCTTGCTTGCCCTTGCCCTTGCCTGCAGCGCGGTCAACGGCCAGTGCAGCGCGGTCACGAGGGCGAGGCCTCCAGCGCGGCGGCGTACACGAGCCGAGCCGAGCCGAGCCAGGTCGCAAACGGCAAATCACATGAGCCGAGCGTGGAATTGGACAGGTTAGGAGTGGATGTTCTGCACAAGGAGCATGGCGTTGTAAAGTACGTACAGCCGGTCCATTGCATTGCATTTGATCAGCTCGCTTCATTCGTCGGCTCTTCTTTTGGAATTGGCGCTCTCGCCGACACAAAAGGCACGTATGCGATCGGGACGTAGAACTCTCTTGGCAGTCGATCAGTTGTCCGTCACACATGGAGGTTGTACAAGTCTGTATTCTGTACGGGCGCGGAGAAAACTTCAAAGAGTACCGAGCAAAAGCAACAGAAGAGGGCTGCTGTGCTGGCGTGACGGCGCTCGTGAACCTTTTTTTTTTTTGAGAGGCGATGCCGTGATGGGCTGATGGACCGCCTGGCCCATGAGCTTCTGATGTCACGGACACCTGCCGCCGTCTCCTTCGCAAAACTTCCACTCTATCATTCATGGGCATCTTTGGGTGTGTTTGGTGCGCTGCCTGCATCCGTATAAAACAGTGAAGCAGCTTGTTTGGATGGGCAGCTCTACTGTGCTGTGCTGCATCCGCACATGCAGACGCATGGCCGCATGCTCGCATGCTCCAGCGGTGCGGCCAAATTGGCCTTCGCTCCGGAGCCTGGCCCCGTCGATGCAAGTTGTTCCGTGCGGTCCCGTATGTCAGTCTCTCAGGTTAGTGACGCTGCATCCACTCATACAGACAACCAAACAATATCTCAACTTTGCTTTATCCGTTCATGCAACTTCACCAAACATTTGCTTTTCTGAAATACGGTTCACCTAGCCTACGTTCGCTCATGCAGGATATACGATGCAACCCCCGTCCGGTAACCAAACACACCTTGCAAACGACCAAGCAACCAAAGATGTTTCTAAACAAAAAAGAAACCAAAGATGAATGAATCCTACCAAATCCTTTCGCCGATCCCTTTTACAGAGCCTGGCCAAAAGAGAAGTTGAAGAGGGAAACAAACAACAGACTTGGGGGGGGTCCTTGCTTCTGATTAGGCAGAAAGAAAGGCAACTAAATCCCAGCCGAAAGACACGTATATGCTAATAATAATGCCCATAGAGACGGAGGAGCCTCTTCCATCAGTTCGTCTCCGGCAAAACATAACTATCATCAGACGCAGCAGGCCTGAAGCAGCAGCAGCAGCAGAAAATTGCCATGTTTTGTATTTAGTATTAGTGATGAGGGCATGCTGGCCTAGCTTCTTGGCTTCTCACAATAAGAAGTTGGTCTGTGGTCGTGGAGCAAGCTAGGTCACACGATATCAGTACTACATGGCACTATACGGAGTACTTCTGTGCCAAGATTCTCTCGTGCTGCCGTAGCTATCGATGCCTCCATGGCATTGGTTGCTACGGATGTGCGTGCGAAGCAGCAAGCTAGCAGCGTCAGACCAAGCGTTGGCAGTGAAACCCAGCAGGGAATAATCCTTGGCTTGTGCAGCGGTTGTGCGTTGGCAGGCCAGTTTTGCCTAGCTCTGAGATCGAGTTCTTCAACGATGCCATAGCATTAATTTCAGTTTCTAGGTGCTCTCACACGGAGTTGCGTGCAGATGTCCAAGTCGTGCGTCTCTAACTCCACTCCAGTGCCTCTCATCCAAAAGGAGGTAGAAAGGAAAAAAGATGATACGAAAGAAAGAATAAAGAATATGATTGGGATCACACTAGTTTACCACTTCCTTGAACTGAAGAGGTTGGTGTGGACGTGTGGTGCACCGAATGTGTTGTGACCTAGTCAGGCTCCAGTAGTGCGCCATGCTTTGACTCTGCTTCCATAGCAAGAGCTACATGCGTCACATTCCCTGAACCTACCAATGGCAGGAGGGAGCAGGGCAGCTGCCAATGTAATGCCATCATCTGCTAAAAAGCTCTTTGCAACCCGGGCACACATGTAATTTGTCCATCATCTCAGCATGCGTGAGTCAGACCGCAAATCACATGAGCCGAGCAGCGCACTGCGCACCTCAGGCGGCCAGCAGGCGAGGGGAGGAGGAGATAAAACCCCCAAGCTTTTCAAGCGAAAACCGTGCGGTTTGGGGGCATTTCTGGACGCGCCGTGCGGGCGGTTGCTCGGAGAAGCGGATGGGTGCCATGACGACGTTCATCTGTTCAAAAAACCAAGATGGACGTGTCGTAGTCGTACAATACGAGTCGGGAATCAAAATCATACAACGCAATGCAAGAAGATCGGCCCATTGCATCTGCACTCTCCTTTTGCACACTGTTGTCTCTTTTTTTTTTCGACTACAAGGAATTTGAATGTGTTCTTTTGCAATCGGTGCCGGCTACTTCATTTACGGATGGCTCTCGATGCGATCCTTTGCCTCTCTCTTTCGAAAACCTGACCGTAAAAGAATGATGAAAAGACACCCAAATCCGTGAGAAAACAACCCATGTATGCTGGTCGTACGTCACGCCAACTGATGAGCTTAGTCGATCCGTCTCACCAAACATAACTATCATCTGACGCAAGACTCAGAGTAGTAGACACAGAACGAAGAGACAGGGCAAAGAAACCTTGTTTGAGTGCCGTGCTAATCCTCTCATAATAATTTGGGTGCGTGAACCGGACGTATCTCAGCTGGTTAAGTTTATTGAATTTTTTTACAGTTAAAGTTATTGAATATAACGACGCTATTCTTTTAGTTGTTATTGACATGCCCCGCGATAGTGATGCACTGATTTACGTGACTTCGTCAATCTCGACTCATTCAAAGGTGCTCATAACTATAAGGGAAAATTGCGTTCTTATCCTTGTCCAGTACTTTAATTGTGATTTTGCCCCTATTTTTTTTTAACTTTGTATTTTTGTCCGTGTTATTTTGAACTGAACTGTCCATCTGTCCCTGCTTTGGATGTCCGTAAGATGCCCATTGAATAGATGAATTAAAAAAAATCCAAACCTGAAAAGAAAAGTCCAAATGTCCACACTGCCCCTTATCCCTTTCTGGATGTTTCTCGACTCCACCAAGACACCGACCGCATCGGAGAGGGAGGGAGCGGGCGGCGCGGTTCCAGGCGGCGGAGCGTGCGGCGGCTCGAAGCAGCGTCGGCATCAGGGCGGGCGGAGCAGGTACGGCATCGGGGCGACGTGGGCGCGGAGCGGCCCGGGACGCGGGGGCGGGCGTCGCGATATCAGGGAGGGCGGCGGCGGTGCCTGGCTGCGGCTGCCGGTGGCGCCTGGCGCCGTGGACGCGGAGTGGGCCGGGGCGGGCGGAGCGGCATCAGGGCGGGCGGCTCCGTGGCCTAGACACGGCTCCCGGCGCGGCCGCGGCTCCCGGTGGCGCCTGGCAGCGGGTCTCCGCGGCTCCCGTCGGGTCTCTTCTCGGCGTGGCTCGAGGCACCCGCCTTTCTTCTTGAAGGTGCTGCAGGAAATCAGGCCGCCTTGTTGTCCGAGCTGCTCGGTCGCGCGCCCGCCGTCGGTACGCTTCGCCCGCCCGCCGAGCAGGCTTGGCCCTGGCCAGACGCGAGGGCCATGGCATCCATCCGCCGCGCAAGCTCCGGTTGGCGACCGTGACGCCGTGCCGGAGGGTGGCAAGATTGACCGAGCTGCCGGCAGGCGCCTTGGCAACGGATCTTACCTTGGATGGCTTCTTGGCGGGCGTGGACTTCACCGATGTGTTTGTCACGTTTTGTCCAGGTACCTCTGGTATTAGGACTTCTGTTTTCTGTTGTAAAAGTATGATACTGCTGTTTGTGTCCCCATGGAAGATGCGTTGGTGCCAGTTACATTCGTTGTGATACCTGTTGCATCTTGGTATATATATCCTACCTGCTGCATTTTGGTATATATATCCCAGATTGTTAGCAAGACAAATAGCAGCAATTTGTGCCTTTTGTACCATACAAATAGCAACAATTTGTTATTTTTAATAAAATTCCAGTAGGGGGTAAAACCCCTCCTGTTTCATCAAAAAAAAATTGTGCCTTTTGTTCCATGATGAGGTGCTAGTGTATTGTCTTATTCTGTCAACGTGCTCAATACATGAGGTTTATCAGTTTTGTTCTGGATATCACAATTAGGCGAGCCAACTGCAAGCAAGCAAGATATTTTATATATCGATGAAATCACATGCCTGCTGGCACAAAGGTCAGATCTTGCATTGTTCTTTGTTTACCCACACATTTTCTGGTTGGCCTGTATATAGATGTTGAGCTAGTGTGCTGCAATTGGACTTGCGCTCTGATTATGTTGCAACTCCTTGTTTGAATATGTAGTTTACTAGTTTCCGGGTATAGTCAGGTGCCTGTCTTTTTAAGCATGTGGCTGTGCACAGTTACATGCCCGGCAGAGTGGAATCTGCTCATCGTTACATGTGTTGGCGCTTGACATGCTGCCATGTGTTCCATTTGGGCAGGAAATATCTCTAATTTGATGCTCACTTCGTTTGTTCCTTTTCTGGTACATTGTTTTGTTTTTGTGGGGTCTTCTGAATTGTGAATCATGCTTTGAAGCTGCATCCTGTGTTGTACAAGTGTGCTGCTGTCGTTTGTGCCCTACGTTCCTTGATTACACTGTCTTTTCACTCGTGTTTCATAAGCTGGATGGTTGTTTGCACATGCTTTTAGTAGAGCACAAGGGGCAGCACAGGACCATTGGATGTCCTTTCACTTTCTGTGTTTCATTAGTCCTTTGTCTTGTTCAATTTTTGATGCTTTATCTCTGATATGATTTTTCATGTTCTCCGTCCTTGCACAATGTTTCTCCGGTCTGCATATAGATTACATATATGCTGATATGCCACTTGTTTCAAACCAATTATCAATAACTGGCAGCTCATCCTGATTTCCTGCAGCACCTTCAAGAAGAAAGCCCCCAATGGGCACCACGGACGCCAGGATCGATGTGAAGCTCAACAAGCACGTCTGGAGCAGTGGTATCCGGAGTGTGCCGAGGCGCGTCCGCGTCAGGATCACACGCAAGAGGAATGATGAGGAAGACGTCAAGGAAGAGCTCTACTCTCTGGTCACCGTTGCTGAGATCCCCCCGGAAGGGCCTCTCTGGTCAGGATCGCAGAAACAGAGAAGGTGGAGGCGTGGTGCTGCCTACGACCCGGAGCCGCCGCCCTCCCGCGCCTGCGCACGCCCTGACGGCGAGGAGCCACCACAGGGCGACCTGCCGGCTCGTGCGCGTGGCCGCGGCCAAGCTGCTGGACCCGGGCGCGCGCGCAGGCGCCAGACTGGCACTCGCGTACGCTTGCTCTTCCCCGCAGCACCGCAAGGATGGCCACGCTGGCGCCTTGCTTCACGGCTCGTCGGGAATGGCCGACGACTTACTGTCTTGCTCTGACAGCTTGCCATTGGAGCGTTCCGTACGGCTATAGGTACAGCCTCCTGGTCTTCCTGCGGAGACAGATTGCGACACGTTTATCAGTGCATGCATTTACTTATACAGTTTGTTAACCGATGTTCTACATGTATTCTTATACATTGAAGATTTTTGGTCCCACACAAAAGATTATATCGAAATATTTCTTATGGCGTTACATCTGTCATCATTATGAACCATTTGGTCCCAAAATTTTGAATATTTATCTATATTAAATATGAGTTCAAATAATTACAAGTTGTGTCAAATATGTTTGACCAAATTTAATCAATTGTCAGCATACAATAAAAAAGTCTAATTCCAAATTAGGGTAAAATCACAATTATGCATAACAAATAGGGGTAAAATCGTATAGGCATTCATGTCCTTTTGTATAAAGTTTAACACCGTTAGGGGTGGATGACGGAACAGGGGCAAACTGGTGCTTCATTTTGAAATCATAGGGGTAAATTCACAAAGTAAAAAAAACAGGGATAAAATTACAATTTTGATACAAAACGAGGGTACAAACGCAAGAGCCCCTAACTATAAAATATACTCCCACCACATAATAGATGACCTTTTAGCTATGTGCATGCAAGAAGAGTGAAAAAAGTATAGTACACAAGAAACAAGGAGAGAGATGTAGATAGAAATGTATTGAAAAAAGAGAAGTGTGCATTGAAAAATAAAAATGATAAATAATTTGGGATAAGTGTAGAAGACTAGGAGTATTTACGGGGATGAGTGTACATGGGCATCTATGTCCATAGTGTGATTTGAATAATGATACTAAATTAGGCCCAATCATGGAGCCAACTCACGCATGATCTGATGATTGGTATTATGAGCGATCCCCATAGCCTTGCTTTCCATGATCTTTTATAGCAGATTATTCTCTTGGACCTTTTTGCCAACAACACATTTCACATCCCGGGTTTGTTAGGTTAAAGGCATGATTTGCACAATGTGGGATCTTCATACCCTTGCCATCGATGAATTGAATCCTCTGTACCAGATTCTTCTCATGGGTTTTCTTGCCTAGGGCTCTAGGTAAATGAAATACACCTCACATCTCGGGTTTGTTTGGTTGAATCCCTGGACTACCTGCCTGACAAAGCATTTTTGAGGGTTATCTCGACATTTAATAGAATACGCTCGGATAGAAAAATATGTTTGGTTAGGACTTCCCCAACGTGACACCGTGGCTGTTAGTCTCAAACTCCATGTATACAGCCTATGTCCACATCAAATCCATCAATAGCCTCACATGTGTCAGAATCTCCAGCAGAAAAGTGCCGAGGGCTTTGTCTCACAAAAGCTTGAAGCATTCACTGAGGCATGCATTGGAGAGAGAAAACATGATAACATTGAGCATGTTCGCTGGTTGGTTTCTGGGCTGATAAGTTTGACTGATGCTGATTTGTTGTGAGAGAAAAATACTGTACCATAACTGATAAGCCTGGCTAAAACTAACAAGCGATCAGACTGACTGTCTTGGGCCGGGTTTGAGAAATTGACAGCTACATGCTACTCTATCTACATGGCCTACTACTTTTCTTGGGGACCAACGGTCATGTTAGCCTATGCTGCTCTGTTTGTGTCAGGTTCATAAACCCGGAGTCCTTCACAGGTCGGTTTTTCAACAAAGGCTCGGCCCAAGCAGACAACGCACGACTTATGGGTCGGCCCAAGTATCCGAACGACAGGCCAGAAGGACGGTCCAGTCACCGACCAGGAGGTCTAGCCGAGGAGGAGCGGCACCCGTTTTTCCTCCTCCGACCCACCTCTCCAACAAGAGTGCTCGCTCCGACTCCAACCGTCTCTGGACGGTCTCTCCGACCGGAAGGCCTAGCAAAACACTACCTCCGACTCCGACCCCACGTCTCCGACCGGGGTATGCAAAGACCCTGCTCACTACTTCTCTCCGACTCGCGCAACCAGAGCCGACTGGGACCAACCGACTGGGAACGCCCGCTTGGAAAGGACCAGGGAACGAGCGAAGAAAGCAAGGCAAGGCGCACAAGTCAAACCACGATACCAGGGACCGTACCCTGTACACCTGCAGGAATAGTACTCTGCAACCGCCCTGACACAAACGGTATTGTAGGCGCTAACATTTTCCCTATAGTATTGTAGGCGCCATTGACTCCCATACGGTAAGGCCCCCCACATGCCTCTGGGCATCGACAGTGTTGTGGGCGCCGACATTTACCATACCAAGTGAACATGGTGAAACTCCTCACATGCCTCTGGACACCAACAGTATATACAGGTATCGACATCTGCCATACCCAAACAAAGATGACGCGACCTCCCACGTGCATCCGACATCCAACAGTGTTGTAGGCGCCTACTATCACCCTGTATCCGCCGGCGTGGGCAACAAGGATTAGAAGCAAACGTACTCCTTCCCTCTCACTTGTAAGGCCATCCCCTTCATCTATAAAAGGGGATGCGTCCTCTCCCAAGAAACTCAGTTGATTCAAGGTCGATTCAAGTCATTCCAGATTCATTAGATCGATCAAGTTAACTAGCTCACAACCACAGAACCGCCAGGTTCGGACCTCAAGCACACGCTTGAACACTTAGCTCATAACGGAGCTCCTGTCGCTCTCGGCCCTTCTGACCAGAGCCGACCAGACCTCTTATACACCCCCATCTTTCTCCTTCTCGTTTGTAACCCCACTGCAAACTTCGAGCACCTAGGCTCAGGAATAAAGTCACCAACTGACTCAAACTGGACATAGGGCATGTTGCCTGAACCAGTATAAACCCTGTGTCATTGAGTGCTAGGCTACCTCTGATCACAACGTACGGTAAAACTACAAATATTTACGTATTGGTCACTTTCTACACCGATAGTTGGCGCCGTCCGTGGGGAAGACGCTGTATGTTCAACACTTTTTGGTCATCGGATGGCCCACTTTTCTGCCACCCTCGCCGTGGTGGGCTCAGGCGATACGATTCGCTTCGGCTCACTGGAGCTTCCCACACTCTCACCTGTTGGGATGCGGGTTCCACCTGTCTTTGAGCCATCCTAGGCCTTCCTCTTCGAAGCTTCGGACTTCGTCGCCGCCGACCGGCTCGGCGTACTACACTACTCGCGAGAGAGGCTCTTGTTCTGGCGCCCATCGGAGGGGCGCCCTCCATCGGCTCTGGGACGCACGACGACTTCAACGACGAGACATCTGCGCTTCATTCCAAGCAAACTCTCTGCTCAAACCCCGCTGTAAGTAATGTCCATACAATTATTTATTCGCTATTTACTATCTTCCATCAATTATCCGGAGGGACCGCGTTGTCCGTACTGCAACCACCGCATGACCGGTTCCCCTACGGCCTCGCGTCCCCCGTGGACGCGTACGCCCGGGGGCTCCAAAAAATGCTGACGCCGTCTCCTCTCACATCCAAGTTCGTGGGGATGGCGAGCTATGCTCCCACCTATTTCTACGAACTCCTGGATGACGAGGCTGAGAGCGACGGCTCCAGCATCAGCGACGTAGTGCCTGGCCACCGTCCGTCCTGGGAGTGCGCTATGGCAAATGCTCCGGGATAGCCACCGGTGGCAGCGGAGTCCTTGCAGACTCACACCCCTCCGGACCCTCGTGCGGGGTCCCTCGCGTGGGCACAAGGGCACGCTGAGGAACTACGACAACGGCGGCAGAACCAGCCACCGCCTGCGCCGGTGCGCTCGGTGCCGCACGTTGCGCCACATGCGCATGACCCGGTAGGCGGCGCCCGGGGTCAGCGCCACAGTTCGCTCGGGCTAGCCATAACATCGCTGCTGCAACAATGCTTCTGTGCGGTGTCCCCGAGCCCGTCGACCCCTAGGAGCGGGTAGTCTACCAGATCCTCCGGGTTCTAGTAGAAGCCGCCGCCGTACAACAAGCGGAAAGCTCCGCATCGTGACTCCGACACGCGCCCTCTCTTCCCACCAGGGGAGCAGGGACGCGCCAGACGGATCACTCCATCCGCTCGCCGCTACAGCCGCCAGGTGCGGCTTAGGAGGCAGCAGCTGCACCTCGGTCCGACCTAGCTCCTGCTCTGCACTAGGACGCTTGCAGCATCGTCAGCAACCGGCATTGCGCCCAGCATGATGATGATGTCCACCCGGCGGCAGGGAGAGCAGGCGACACGGATCCCGGCCGAACCATCGAGGGGAGCGGTGAAATGCGCCCCAGACACGGTAGCCGGCCGAATGACAGAAGTCTTAGCCCCGAGGGCCTGGGACCACGGGCCTTTAACCGGCGTATCCGGAGAGCACCGTTCCCACAGCGCTTCCGACTGCCCACCAACATCACCAAGTACACCGGGGAGACAAACCCCGGTATTTGGCTCGAAGATTTCCGGCTTGCCTGCCGAGCCGGAGGGGTGGATGATGACTTTTTCATCATTCAGTATCTCCCCATCTGAGTGGGGGAACATGTTTGGGCATGGCTTGAATTCCTCCCGCATGATAGCATCCGTGACTGGGCGGACCTCAAGAGGGTCTTTGTTGGAAATTTCCAAGGGACGTATGTCCGCCCTGGAAACTCCTAGGACCTCAAGAGCTGCTAGTAGGAGCCCAGCGAATCCCTACGAGATTACATCCACAGGTTCTCCCAACGATGCAACTCCCTCCCTGATACCGTCGACGCGGACGTCATCAGCGCATTCCTCTCCGGGACGACCTACGAGTCCCTGATCCACAAGCTTAGCTGCCTGAAGCCCCGTACCACCCATGACCTGCTCGATGTCGCCACTAACCATGCCTCTGGCGAGGAGGCGGTCGGAGCGGTCTTCAACGGAGGCCGGGACAAAGGCAAGACCAAGCGCACGAACTAGGACGAGGGCCCCTCCACATAGAGGGGCAAGAAGAACAAAAAGAACCGGTGCTGACCGGACAACACCGTGTTGGTCGCCGCAACTGACTGCTCGGGCAAGCAGCCCCAACAGGGCCTGCCTGACCACTTTAACAAACTAATGGATAGCCCGTGCACCAACCACGCCTACCCCGTCAAACACCTCTACAAGGACAACAAGCTCCTCAAACGTTTTCTACGACAGACCAGTGGGCCAAAGGAAGGGGACGGCAAAGAGGCGGTAGCCAAGAAAGGAGGCACGGCGGGCAAGGGCGGAGACGTTTTCCCTGACGCTGACGAATGCATCATGATCTTCGGCGGGTCCAACGCAATCTAGACGAAATGCTAGCACAAGGTGCGCTATAGGGAGGCATGCGCCCCCTTCTTCCTCAGCTAGTTAGAATCTCCAATCACCTTCGATCAGAGGGACCATCCCTCCGATGTCACAAGACCGGGACGCTACCCGCTCGTCGTCGACCCCATCGTCCGCAAAAAGCGCCTCACAAAGGTATTGATGGACAGAGGGAATGGCTTCAACATCCTCTACATCAACACCCTCGATGCCATGCACATCCCTCGGTCGGAACTCCGCCTTGTGGGTTCTCCCTTTCACGGGGTGATCCCGGGAGCGCAGGCATACCTGCTTGGGCAGATCAATCTGCCCATCACGTTTGGCAACCGAGCCCACTTCCGCTCGGAGGTCCTCACCTTTGAAGTGGTAGACTTCCCAGGGTCCTACCACGCTATCTTGGGGCGGCCATGCTAATCCAAATTCATGGCAATCCCCAACTACACCTACCTCAAGCTAAAGATGCCGGGACCGAATGGCGTCATCACCATGAGCAGCACCTTTTCACACGCCTTCACATGCGACCGCGAGCACTTCGAGCTCGCCACGGCGGTCGTCAACTCGTCCGAGCTCCCACGGCTCTGGGAATCATCGACCCTAGCAGTCCCAGACTGCAACAAACTGACCTCCTCGACGGCCTTCCGCTCGCTCGAGGAGGCCAAGGCGGTGGGAATCGACCACACCGACCCAACCAAGATGGTGCGGATCAGGACCCAGCTCCCGGCCAAATAGGAATGTGAGCTCATCGACTTCCTGCGCGCCAATCGCGATGTCTTCGTATGGCAGCCCTCTGACATGCCAAGCATACCACGGGAGGTCAACGAGCACGCACTGCGCCTCATCCCGGGCTCGAAGCCGGCCAAGCAACGCCTACGCTGTTTCGACGATGAAAGGCGCTAGGGCCATAGGCGAAGAGATCGCCAAACTCCTGGCAGCCGGATTTATCAGAGAGGTATTCCACTCCGACTGGCTTGCCAATCCCGTTCTTGTCAAGAAGAAGACCAGGAAATGGAGAATGTGCGTTGATTATACTGGCCTCAACAAAGCGTGCCCAAAGGATCACTTCCCCTTGCCGCGCATAGACCAGATGGTCGACTCCACCTCGGGTTGCGAGATCCTCTCCTTTCTGGATGCCTACTCGGGCTATCACCAGATCGCGATGAAAGAGTCCGATCAGCTCGCAACTTCATTCATCACCCCATATGGTTCGTACTGCTATGTAACCATGTCGTTCGACTTGAAGAATGTAGGCACCACCTACCAAAGGTGCATGCAGCAATGCTTCGCCGACCAAATCGACCCGCTCGATCAGCCAAAACCAACAATCACCGTATATGTTGATGACATAGTGGTCAAAACAACTCAAGCCTGCGACCTGATCGTAAACTTGGCCACAACATTCGCAAACCTCAGAAGATTCAATATCAGGCTGAATCCCAAAAAATGTATTTTTGGGGTTCCAAAGGGGAAGCTGCTAGGATACATTGTGTCCGAGCGTGGCATTGAGGCCAACCCCAAAAAAATCATGGCCATCTCCAACATGGGTCCCATACGCAACGTCAAGGGCGTACAAAGGCTCACCGGCTGCCTGGCTGCTCTAAGTCGATTCATCTCCCGGCTCGGCGAACGGGGGATGCCACTTTACAAGCTCCTCAAAAAGACGGACACTTTCGTCTGGCCCGAGGAAGCTCAGCAGGCCCTAGAGAGCCTCAAAACGTCCCTGACTTCAGCCCCGATCCTCGTCGCTCCCGAACGGGGAGAACCCCTTCTCCTCTACATCGCCGTCAGCAACCATGTGGTAAGCGCCGCGCTGGTCGTCAAAAGGGAGGAGCCGGGGCACCAACTTAAGGTCCAGCGGCCCGTATACTTCATCGGCGAAGTACTCACCGACCCCAAGGTCCGGTACCCCTAGGTGCAGAAACTCCTATACGCCGTGCTGATGGTGACCCGGAAGCTCCTGCACTACTTCACCGACCACGAGGTCACGGTCGTCACTTCATACCCGCTTGGGGACATCATCCGCAACCGCGACACCACGGGACAGATCTCTAAGTGAGCACTCAAGCTCATGGGCCACGACATGAGGTACATCCCCCGCACCGCCATTAAGTCTCAAGCTCTCACAGATTTTGTTGCCGAATGGACAGAGGTGCAACTGCCGACCCCGGACGTCACCCACGAGTATTGGACAATGTACTTCGACGGGTCCGTAATGGCGCCTGGCTCAGGAGCTGGAGTGGTTCTGATCTCCTTGGATGGGAGTAGGCTCCGCTATGCTATCCGCCTCCACAATTTAGCCTCAAACAACGCCACGGAGTACGAGGCCCTCATCAACGGACTACGCATCGCCGTCGAGCTTGGTGCTACGCGGCTCTACGTTCACGGCGACTCGGAACTGGTCGTTGATCAGGTCATGAAGGAATCCTCCTACAAAAGCCCCCTCATGGCAGCATACTGCTAAGAGGTGCGCAAGCTCGAGGACAAATTCTAGGGGATCGAGCTGCATCACGTCCCTCGAAGGGACAACGGTGCCGCCGATTTTCTTGCAAAATTGGCCGCTTGGCGGGATCCATCCCCAAGCGAGGTCTTCATCAACGACGTCCATGAGCCATCCGCTTGCATCCTAAAAGGTCTGGTCTAGACACACACCGATGCCCAACCGGCGCCCGGGGGCTCCGACCCCAACGCCAAGCCAGCGACCAGGGACTCTGACCCCAATGCCAGGCCAGCGCTCGGGGGCTCTGATCCTAGTACCTCCACGATGGCGTCACCCACCATTGTCGCTGTATTGGCCCTCGATCAAACCGACTGGCGAGCGTTGCTACTCGCCTTCCTCCTCGAGGAGGTCCTCCCGCCCGAAAGGACTGAGGCCCAACGGATCACTCGACGCATCAAGACCTTTGTCATGCTCGGTGACAAACTCTACAAACAGAGTCCATCGGGGGTACTCATGAAGTGCATCCTCACCGACCAGGGGAAGCAGCTCCTCCTCGAGGTCCACGCCGAGATCTGCGGACATCACGCGGCCCCAAGGTCGCTGGTCAGAAAAGCCTTTCGCCAAGGTTTTTACTGGCCCACCACGCTACGAGATGTAGAGGAGATCGTCCGCAGGTGCGAAGGATGCAGTTCTACGCTCGGCAAACCCATTTGTCGGCGTAGGAGCTCCAAACAATCTCAATCACCTGGCCATTCGTGGTCTGGGGCCTCGATATGGTGGGACCCCTCAAAAAGGGCCTAGGCAGTTTCACTCACCTACTCATAGCAGTCGACAAGTTTACCAAGTGGATAGAGGCCAAGCCCATCACCAACATCTGCTCGAAAGAGGCAGTCAAATTCTTCCTCGACATCATCTACCGGTTCGGCGTTCCTAACTGTATCATCACCGACCACGGGACTAACTTCACCGGAAAGAAGTTCCTAGACTTCAGTGATGGATACGACATCAGGATCGACTGGGTCTTGGTCAGACATCCATGAACTAACGGTCAGGTCGAGCATGCATATGGCATGGTCCTCCAAGGACTTAAATCACGCATCTTTGACCGACTCAATAAGTACACCGGGCGACGGGTTGCAGAGGTCCCAGCGATCCTCTAGAGCCTGAGAATGACTCCAAACCGATCCATAGGGTTCACACCCTTCTTCCTGGCCTACGGAGCTGAGGCAGTGCTGCCCTCTGACCTCGACCACGGCACCCAAAGAGTGAAAGCTTTTGACCGCGACCGAGCCGTGGAGGCTCAGCAAGACGTAGTCGACCTACTCGAAGAGGCCCGCGAGACGATCGTCATCCGTTCCGCTCGCTACCAGCAAACCCTCCGTAGGTACCACGAAAGGAAGATCAGGGGGAGGATACTCGAAGTCGGTGATCTCATACTCCGGAGGACCCAATCAACGAAGGAAAAACACAAAATCACTCCACCATGGGAAGGGCCCTATACGGTGACCGAAGTAATCCAACCGGGCACCTACCGACGGGAGGACAACAACGGCAACGTTCTCACCAACACTTGGAACATTGAATAGCTACGTCGTTTTCCCCCTAAATTTAGTCTTACAGCTTTTTAGTCAACACTTGCCCCTGTAAAAGCGCTCCAACCCGAACACTTTCAGCCCGGGTCGCTCGGGGGCTCCATGCGAGTACATTACTGAATACTACCTCTTTTTTACTCTATTTTTTACTGTCACATGGTAAACAACTTTGTCCCCGAACGGAAGCACATTCCTTCTCCTTTGATTGTCCTATGTAACTTTGTTCTTACTCCTAACCGAACGCACCCTGCCACGACCTACGGTTACGAGCAGCTGAGCCCCACGGGCCATGCCCAGGTTCTTAAAAAAGCTACAGCCTACGGAACTAATGGGCAGGTGCGAAAAAAAGAAAGGACAAAAACAATAGCTATGCTAGGATAAAAAAACAAGGAACAGATAGTGATTCTATCACAAAAGCAGTACTGATGTATTCATTGATACAAAAAACTGTTCACATGGGGACTCACCGACAAAACTCAACTATTACATTTTCTACTACTCCAAATACTACTGCGTCCGCTTGACGACATCGCCTGAACGCCGCTGGACATAACCACCGCCGCTGGGACCCCGCCCGGTTTCGCTCCCTCGACTCTAGCAAGCGCAACGGGTACCTCAAGGGACCTGCCCGGTTCCACTCCCTCGACTTCGACGAGCGCAACGGGTACCTCAAGGGCGTCGCACCCATAGATGCTCAGCAGAAGAGCATGGAGCTCCTGACCTTCTCATGTAGTCGAGGCAGCTCCTGGGCGGGGGTGCGGCCACCGGGGTATGGCCACCATGGCTAGAAGAGATCTCATCAAACTTTATTAACTGGCCAACCCGAGCAGCTACAGGCGGGAAACCCTCCACCAGCACGATCCTGAGCGACTTCCCCTCCGTCAAGGCTCGCCCGGTGAAGATACACCGGAGAAAGTCCACACATGGCTCCATCCCGGAGAAGGCCTCGCAGATGAATCCAGCACGCCACCTCCTTCGGCGGAACCCGCCCCTTCTTAGGCAAAGATGGCCAGCATCGCCCCAGGCAGCCTCCAGCTCGACATCGCACTCCGGATTCATGAAAGGATCTGTAAGTCCTCCCCCTCGCTCACCCCCTCTGTCACTTAGGAACTGCGGCGGCATACAGGCACTCTCGGTGAGGAGGAAGAAGGAGAAGAGACAATAGTTGAAGAACAGGCAAAGGACTGCGACGGAGAGCCCTCTCCCTCCCCCTATTTAAGGGAGAAACGCGATAGCCGAAGAGGGGCAAAAGATCATAGCGAAAAACTCTCTCACTTTCCCCATTCAATGCGGATGGGAAATGATGGGACACACCCTGACCGATGGAACGCACGCTGACCGATGGAACGACGCCTAGTCTAACGGAACGCCGCCTAGTAAGAGGAAATGTGGCCTGGGTATGGCCCACCACTATTGCACAACCAGGCACGAAAACCGAAGCGTCACCACACGTAGGCAGCTCTCCGCATCCTGAGGCAGGACTTGGAAAAACCCAAAGCGGGATCTCCGCCGGGAGAGACCATCGGGCTTCCTAAGTCGATCGAACGGCTCAGAAAAACACACCGAGAGACAAGTAGGGAGCGAAGGGACGCCCCATGTAGGCCATGTCGACTCCGTCACGAACGACGAGCACGGGTCCCGGTCGGACATCTCCGACTGGAGTTCTTCAAACCCTGTCACTTGAGTCATCAAGGTAACACTACCGACCCCCTCTATTTCTTTATAAATCATTTCATACATCCATACGCGCATTCATTCCATACGCCTGTACCCCCCGGATGATTCGGGCCCTGAACCGCCCGGGGGCTTGGGAACTAAGCATCACACGTGCAGCGAAATGCATCACAACGCTTCGTGTTGCGTCACGAAGCGGCAGTTGCCTCATTCGACATGAGCAACGACAGAGCCAGGGGAGAAAAACGTAGATGAGCCCTGTGCGGCCCTCGCCCAGTCTAGCAGACAGGGTCATCTCAACCTTCTCGTTCGATCCTAAGCCTCTGCCAAGCCCACAGAATCTCCATCGAGGGGAGGCCGTTAGGCCACCCGGGTCGGTCTCCGAAATGACCCAGGCATCTGCTGGTTTGCAGGTAAAGGAGCAGTGGAATGTCACAAGAGGGCTATGTCGACCCCATCACGAACGACGGACCTGGATTCCACTCGATCATACCTGTTAGCGAACTCACTGAGTGCGTGACTCGAGCCCAAGCGATCGGGACAAGCGACAAAACTCAGCCCCTCTGGTTATGAGAAACCGAGGACGGGGTAACGCACACAACTCAAACCGACCCCTACTAAGGCCCAGCAGGGCTTGGGGGTTCAAGACACTAAAACGCCTGGGTCTGCGACCCCGAACTCGCTCCATCCGGCTACGCTTCAACTGCACATCAAAACGACTGAGTCTGCGACCCCAAACTCGCCCTATCCGGCTACGCTTCGACTGCACACCAAAACGACCGGGTCTGCGAACCTGAACTCGCCCCATCCGGCTACGCTTCGACTGCACACCCAACAACCGGGTCTATGACCCCAAACTCGCCCCATCAGGATCCACGAGCTCCGCTCGCCCGATCCCTAAACTAACTAAATTAAACTACCTCGGCTGCACAGGCTGCACCAAGGCCAGGATCCATGACTCCAACTCGCCCGGTCCACGGAGTGCACTGACGCTAGGACCCGCGAGGTCCGTCTCATCAGATCCCTAAAAACTAACTGCCTCGATCCAACGGCGCGCACCGACGCCAGTATCCACGACTCCGACTCGACCGATCCCACGGCGCGCACCGATGCCAAGATCTCTGACTCGCCTGATCCCACGGCGCGCACCGACGCTATGATCATCGTTTCGCCCGATCCCAAAAACTAAAACGCCAAGGCTGCACAACGACGCCTTGGTTGATAATCCGTCTCGACTTAGAAAACACGCACACACACTCACTGGGAAAAACCCCCCAGACGATTCTGCCCGAATCGCCCGGGGGCTCAGGGGCTACAAATGCGGGTGCGCTCATGCGCACCCGCTGTCAAGAAAAAATCCCCCAGATGATTCTGCCCGAATCACCCGAGCGCTCGAGGGCTCCTGTCGGGTTCATAAACCCGGGGTCCCTCACGGGTCGATTTCCCAACAAAGGCTCGGCCCAAGCAGACAGCGCGCGACTCATGGGCCGGCCCAAGTATCCGAACGATAGGCCAGAAGGATGGTCCAGTCACCGACCAGGTGGTCTAGCCGAGGAGGAGTGGCACCCGTTTTTCCTGCTCCGGCCCACCTCTCCGACCGGAGCGCTCGCTCCGACTCCAGCCGCCTCTGGACGGTCTCCGACCCCATGTCTCCGACCGGGGTATGCAAAGACCCTGCTCGCTACTTCTCTCCGACTAGCGCAACCAGAGCCGACTGGGACCAACCGACCAGGGACGCCCGCTCGGAAAGGACCAGGGAACGAGCGGAGAAAGCAAGGCAAGGCGCACAAGTCAAACCACGATATCAGGGACCGTACCCTGTACACCTGCAGGAATAGTACTCTGCAACCGCCCTGACACAAACGGTATTGTAGGCGCTAACATTTTCCCTATAGTATTGTAGGCGCCATTGACTCCTATACGGTAAGGCCCCCCACATGCCTCTGGGCATCGACAGTGTTGTGGGCGCCGACATTTACCATACCAAGTGAACATGGTGAAACTCCTCACATGCCTCTGGACACCAACAGTATATACAGGTATCGACATCTGCCATACCCAAACAAAGATGACGCGACCTCCCACGTGCATCCGACATCCAACAGTGTTGTAGGCGCCTACTATCACCCTGTATCCGCCGGCGTGGGCAACAAGGCTTAGAAGCAAACGTACTCCTTTCCTCTCACTTGTAAGGCCATCCCCTTCATCTATAAAAGGGGATGCGTCCTCTCCCAAGAAACTCAGTTGATTCAAGGTCGATTCAAGTCATTCCAGATTTATTAGATCGATCAAGTTCACTAGCTCACAACCACAGAACCGACAGGTTCGGACCTCAAGCACATGCTTGAACACTTAGCTCATAGCGGAGCTCTTGTCGCTCTCGGTCCTTGCGATCGGAGCCGACCGGACCTCTTGTACACCCCATCTTTCTCCTTCTTGTTTGTAACCCCATTGTAAACTTCGAGCACCTAGGCTCAGGAATAAAGTCACCGACTGACTCAAACTGGACGTAGGGCACGTTGCCTGAACCAGTATAAACCCTGTGTCATTGAGTGCTATGCCACCTCCGATCACAACGTATGACAAAACTACAAATATTTACGTGTTGGCCACTTTCTGCACCGACAGTATGATAATACCAATAAATAGGTAAAACATGTTTGCTAGTCTATAGAAGATCGAGGTGATAAGTTCGTTCACTCAATCAATGGCATGCTTATAAATAATTAAACAATGTTAACAATACATTTAGACATAAAAATATACTAATAATATGCTTTAAAAATAAAAATAGAATTTCTCTATGTACATTAATAATATGCTTATTTTATATGGTTGATGTGCACTCTTATAGTCTGATTACGAAAATAAATTATTGTTTTTTCTTTTTCTGAATTCAAACAATCGTAAAAACTATTTTTTTTCTAGAAGATATAAATATTTTATTAATAATAGTATAAGCTAGTACATTTACTTAAAGAGTAGGGAGAGAAATGAAAATAAATTATATTTTTACAAGTAATCTCTTATTGTGTTGACAGAACTATGTCCTTTTCCTTTAAGGAGAGTTTACACAAGCAGCCCAAGTGGTTAGATCAGATACATATAACGATTTTCACTAAATTAAACAGCACATAGGCAGGTATGAGAGACGACACAGCTATCAGTCCAAGTAACCTGAGCCTAGGCTTGTAACCAAACAAGCCCCCATGCGTGGATGATGGATAAAAACTACACGAGACGAAGGATGCAAGAACCATGAAACGAGAAGCAGCAACATACATAAAAAACAAGCGCCTGGACATAGAAAAGAAGCAGAGCCTTTATTTTTTCCCCTGAAACAACAGGGTCTTGCCGTGAAGCCCTGGACAGTATTCCAGTGTTCTGCGGTTGCATTGCAATTTGCAACGGAGAACACACCCGGTATCATGCAAGGCTAGTGCTAGCAGTGTTGTGTTTCGTGTCAGACGACCACGCAGCGTGGATTCCTCGTTCCTCCACGATGCCGTATCATTCTTGCACAGAAAACTTTCATGTCGATTCGAGGCCCAGGCGCTAGACGCTAGTGTTCCGGTGGGGGTACGGAACGGAACCTGTGGTGGCTGGCGGCCTAGCACCAGACAGTTTGGATGGAGCAGGAACTCCGCACGGAACGAACAGTTTGGATGGAGCAGGAACTCCGCGCGAAACGAACGCAATCACACAGCTCATTCAGGACGTAACATCACATGGGACCAACAGGTTGGACCATGGAAGACGGCTGATGAAAATGAAACGCTGACTGGGCATCCACGTTCTGTAAGCAGCAAATAACAAAAAAAAAAAAAAAGGAATTCCCCGTGACCTTATAAGAAACAAATTACAAATAGAATAGATAATTTGTCGCTTCAGAATTTCCAAAAACAAAGAAGTTATATGAAATCGACGATTGGCCTTGTTCGTTTCGCTGTAATTTCACTGCCGCTGATGTTTATGCTGATTTGTTGTGAGAGAAAAATATTGTTTGTTCACTGAAAATTACCGTCTCCCCCTTTATACCTTTGGCAGTACATGTATTGCACACACGGCTAATATATCCCAACCGTGTAATTGGTTAACCCGATTGTCGGTGTTTCGAACAAACACCGGCTAGTAAATTTATAATTGTTGCGCGTTAAGCTCGGACGGTGTACTAAAGGACACAAGGTTTATACTGGTTCGGGCAGAATGTCCCTACGTCTAGTCTGCTGCTGCTCATGTTATTAGTACTGAAAAAGGTTCATAGTAGGGGGTACAAACGGTCGAGAGAGGGACATGTCCCAAGTCTCTGATGGAAAGGTCAAAAGGACGCCAAGAGCTCGGTTGCTGCTTGGCCGTGTCTTGTGTGCTAAAAAATGATCGGTCCCCTTAGTGGGGTGTCCTGCCCTCCCTTTTATAGACCAAGGGGGGAGCAGGGGTTACAGACGGGAGACAGAGGAAAAAACCAAAGGTAGAGAAGGTCCTTTGAGGGAGCCGGATCTTCCTTTTGCCCTGTGCCTGCCCTACTAACATGGCAGATCGTGCCAGAAATGGCATGTTCGTTGATCCTCATAGGGCCGTGCCCTGGCCTCTTTCAGCAAGTGGGTGCGTCCTATCCTACACCGGCGGACGGTGCGGCGTGCCAGAGAGCTGAGCTGTGACCCTTCGGGGAGTAGACGGGGAAGTGACCATACGTCCGTCACTGTGGATGATGTGAGCTCTGTGTTGAATCGTAGTGGTTGTCATATGCTCGTGTTAGTATCCGCGTTCGAGGGCTGATGGCGGCGCCTACAACACTGTGGGACAAAAGTTGGCGCCTACAACACCGTTCGGGCTCTATCAGGTCGGAAAGGACCTAAAGCGCCCGTCCCATCGTATTCTGACAGTACCTTCCTACAGGCATGCAGGGCATGGCCCTCGGTACTATGGTTGACTCGAATGTCTTATCGAACCCTGTGCTCGTATTTATGAAAGAACAGGGTGTAGCCGTCGGGCGAGGCGGAGCCAGCCCTTAGACGTCGGGCGAGGCGGAGCCGACCTTCAGGCATTCGGGCGAGGCGGAGCCAGCCCTCAGGCGTTCGGCGAGACGGAGCCTGCCCTCAGCCGTCGGGCAAGGCAGAGCCGGCCCTCAGGCGTTCGGGCGAGGCAGAGCCAGCCCTCAGCTGTCGGGCGAGGCGAAGCCAGCCCTCAGATGTCGGACGAGGCGGAGTCTTAGCCCTTGGGGGTCGGGCGAGGCGGAACCAATCTTCCGTTTGTTCGGCCAAGAAGTGTAGTAGCGTTCTTGTCTGACCGAAAGCGTCAACGTTCGATGGTTATTGATTCCACCTCATTGGGTACCCCGGTATTAGGTCCCCGACAGTAAACCCCGAGACCTCGGGTGATTCGGATAGAATCCCCCGGGGGGTTATTTTGACTTGCCAGAGGGTGCGCGCGAGCGCACTCGACGGGTGTAGCCCCCGAGCCCCCAGGTGATTCAGGCAGAATCGCCCGGGGGGTATTTCGATTAGCCAGAGGGTGCGCGCGAGCGCACCCATCGGGTGTAGCCCTCGAGCCCCCGGGTGATTCGGGCAGAATCGCCCAGGGGTATTTTGATTCGCCAGAGGGTGCGCGCGAGCGCACCCGTCGGGTGTAGCCCCCGAGCCCTCGGGTGATTTGGGCAGAATCGTCCGGGGGGTAATTTCGTACCCTTCGCGGGTATGGCTGTGAGATTTGGTTTTTTGTCAATCTGGACAGTTTGAAGGAAATCCTGGTATCCCGTTCACGGGGATTCGTACAGGGTTTGCCCGGTTATGACTCGATTGCGCATTGAGGCTCCCTTGAGGCTTGTGTGTTTGAGTCCTAGTCGCTCGTGGGCCCATCCCTCGTTGGGACAGCCGTCGAGATTGTTGGGCCGGCCCTTGGACTCCTGGGTCTAGGCGGGCCGGAGAAGAAGCTTTTTGACCCACATCCCCTCTGTGGGAAAAGAGTCCTGGTCTGCTTGTGAAGGCGAAACGCCTAGCGCGATTTTGGTGGGAAAGGATAGGGATCGCGGGCGCATATCCCGCGACATGACATGGTGGTGTATCGTGGCGGGCTCGGAGACCGAGGCGGTCGGTTGCACTTCTCGCATCCGTCGCCCCTATAAAACCACGGGGTTCTCCCCCAAGGTTCCGTACCTCGCCTCCTCGCCTTCGCATCTACAGCCTCCGCTGCCAATCGCCTGAGCCTCCCGCACCCGCCTCGGTGCCGCCATCAAGCTCGCATCCGCGTCGCAGCCGCCATCAAGCTCGCATCCACCCCCTTCCCCATCGTTTCGCCCCTCGAGACGATGGGGGCAGGCGGATCTGCCGCCGCGCCCGAGGTACCGACAAAGAGGGGTGGCTCCGCCACCATGCCCTCAGAGATAAGGGAGGCAAGACCCTCTGCTCGGGAGCAGGGGGCAGGTTCGAAGCGGTCCCGCCCAGACGAGTTGGGGCAGGAATCTCAGGGTTCATCCCCAAAACGTTCCTACCGCCAACATCGCCAGTGTAAGTCACCGATTCCTCTATTTTTCGTGTTTTTCTATTTTTTTGTTTTTTTGTTTGGCCTTATGCCTTTTACCTCTTGCAGAATCTTGTGATTGGGCCGTTCTTTAGCGCTGGCGCCCAAGAAGTGTGTTGCTCTTCAGGCGGTACGAGTGTCGTTGCCTAACATCGCTCCTGTTTTGGGCAGGAGCGGAACCGATGTTGTGGCCTTGTCGGCCGGTCTGGTGCCGCCTACGGTGGCTCCTGTGCCCTCGATGGGTCAAGCAGGCGCTGGGGCTAAAGAAGCACCCTTGGGGGTCGCCGAGCAGACGACGATGGAGGTGACTCCATCGCCTATGTTGGAGCGGACGGAGCTGCCGGCCGCGCTTGTGGCACCTCCTATGGTGGGCGCGGCGCCACAAGTCGAGGCCCCGACATCGCAAGCGGAGGTGGCCGCGACCGCACCAAGCCAGGAGCAGCCGGACATAGCCACGGTGGTGTCCAAGGGGGTGGCGCAATCCGCGCCTCCGGCGGCCTAGGCGACGGAGCCCGAGGTAGGCCGGATGGAGGGGGACATGGCCGGAGGGTCCTCGGGTGTCATGGCGGTGGTGGAGTGGACCAGCGGGAGGTCGCCCTCGGCCCGTATGTCGGGGGGCAGCCACTCGCCCACGCGGGGCGAGCTGCCGCTCCAGTGGATGGATCCCCGAGATCCAACTTCGACCCTTTTCTCGCTCGATGATGCCACCGAGAGCGTAGAGCGGGGGAGTCTCGACGAAGGGATCTTGGCGATGATGGATGTCCTAGATCAGGCCAGGGTCATCCTACGTGATGTCATCGTCCCCAATTGTCGGGTATCCGCTTGATCTTTCCTTTCGCACTCTTCTTTCTTCATGTATTTTCGTCACTGGTCTTCTCTTCAGTCCCTCATTACTCCTAGCCGGGAGAAATTCCGGTTCCTCCGCGAGTAGAAGGTGGAATGGGACCGCCTCACCGAGGAGGCCTGGCTGTGTGGAGATGTGGGTGCCCAGCTTGCTGCCGCCCAACAGCGGGAAGCCGAGGCGTGTCGGGACGCAGAGGAGATCCATGGGATGTTCTAGGATCTATCGGTGAGAGTGCTGGAGGACGAGGATGCGGCCGCCAGGGTCCGAAAGGAGTGGGACGAGCTGCTCCAGAAGGAAGCCGAGGCCAGCCAACGGGCTGTTGAACTCCTGGATGAGCTGGAGATGGAGCAGAATCTCAAGCTGACAGCCGAGGACAGGTCCGCGACACTACAGCAGAGGGCAGATCAGGATGCCGAGGTGATTGCCCGGCTGCATAGGGAGCGAGACGAGCTGCACCAGACCATAGAAAGGCTTCGGTCGGAGCGTGGCACGGTCCGCGAGGAGCATGACCGGGCCATCCGAGAGCGCGACGAGGAGCGTAAGGTGGTCAGCTCCCTCCGGGTGGATCTTGGAGTCACGGTGACCCGAAGGTTGGAGGCCGAGAGCATCTCTGCCAGGCTGGGCACGAAGCTTGCTAAGGTGCGGGGGACTCTTCAGGCCGAGAGTGACAAGCACGATCTTCTGTGCACCGCCGTCGGGGTGGTCTTCGATGACCTGGGGGTGGCGTAGCCAGAGGAAACCAGCTCACTTGCGGCCCGTGCCGCGGGTATCATGGCGCTGGTGGGCCAGCCTGAGGAGAACGCCTTTCATGCCGGGATCACCCAAGCCTTCACTGTTGCCCGCTCTCATTATGATCAGGAAATTAACTTGGAGGTAATGAGCCTCGGCTTCGCGCCTGGCTACGAGAACTCCGAGCTGGATGAGATTGAGAAGGCGGTGACTCCCATTGCACGGAACCTGGCAAATAGGCTGAAAGACATGGTTCTCTCTTCGAGGAAGTAGTTAGTTGAATAAGTTTGATAAACATTTATTTGTAATATGTGGACAAGTGTTGGTACTTTTGTGTCCGAAAACAGTTTTGTTTCGTAATTTTGTTTCATTCGTTTGATCTTACTTTTTTGCAATCGAGAAAAAAAGGTTTATGCGATCCAACCCTTCCGTTCATTGAGACCATAGGGCCCGAGGTGTATAAGGAGGGAATTTCAATTATGCTGGTGAGCAAAGTTTCGTAGCCGTCGGGGCGTGGGTTTTTGCAGTCTTACCGAGCATGCTTGTTTATCTGTTCCCACAAACTTTACCACCAATCTTACCACGAGGAAAAGGTCTGATGCAATGATTTTGTATTCGCACGTACCCCCTACTTAGGATTTTGTCAATCGTTTCGTGACCATGCGTTTGGTCCCATTGCTCGCCCGGCCTTCCCCGAGCCCCCGTGTATGGCGGGGATTCGGTCAAGGGTCGGCTCGTTTTGTGATTGTCGTCTTGTCCGTAGTTTTTCGCAACTGGAGGGGTTGAGGCGGTGTCACTTGCCTCGACGGCTCAAGTGACATGCCTGATGAGCTCACTAACGGGGATGTTCGGACGGAATCCGATCCTGTTGCTTTGCGACAGGGTCGGCAAAGCTCCCGGGTGGCGTTCCGTTGCTCCTTGACCTGCCTTCCAACATATTCCCCCTCAATGGGGATTCTATGGGCTCGACAAGAGGCTAGATTGAATTTAGAAGGTTGAGATGACCCTATCCGCCTCAATGCTGGTTGGACAAAGGTTGTTGAGGCTCATCTGCTGTTTTCTCCCTTATCTTTTGTTTGACGCGAGGTGGCCTCGGACCCTTCGCTGGTCAGCCTTCAAACCTCGGTCTCTCGATATCGGATTGAGCGGCTCGAGTCCCCGAGCCCCTTAGGGTCTGATAGGGATCGGCTGTGTTTTGCGCGTCACCCCGTCCTCGGTTTCCGCAACAGGAGGGGCTGAGTTGACGACACTTGCCTCGATGGCTCGAGTGTCATGCTCAATGAGCTCGCTAATGGGTATGTTCATGTGGAATCCAGGTCCATCATTCGCTGATGGGGTCGGCAGAGCCCTCATGTGGCATTCCACTACTTCTTAACCCGCCTCCCAGCAGATGCTCGAGCCGTTCGGTAGGCTCAGGTGGCCAGTTGGCCTCTCCTCGACGGAGATTCTGTGGGTTTGGCTTGAGGTTAGAATCGAACAAGAATGGTTGAGATGTCCCTGTCCGCTTCTAAGCGGGATCGGGCAAGGCCACTGGGGCTCATCACGGTTTTTCTCCCCTGGCTCTGTTTGATGCGAGGTGGCCTCGAGCCCTTCACGGGCCGGCCTTCGAACCCCGGTTAGTTGCCACTCATATCGAATGAGGTGGGCACCGCTTCGTGGCGCGACACGAAGTGTTGAGATGCGAAGATCGCATATGCAACGTTTGGATGATGGGATTAATGTACGATTTAATTGAAATGAAAGCGGGGGTCGGTAATGTTGCCTCGGTGGTATGAGCGACGGGAAGCTCTTTACCAGACATGTCCCTTTCAGCGGTCGTTCGTGTATGACGTTTGCTATGGGGCCGACGTGAGTTGCACGAGCATCGCGATTTTTCGTTTCCGTCTCTCAGTGGCGATTTGTGCCGTTCGATTGACTTTAAGCGACCTGACAGCTTCTCCTTGAAGGAGATTCTACAGGAAGACCCCTCCAAACCCTTCTTGAGAAGGCGGATGCAAAAACTTGGAGTACAGGGAACTGTGAATTCGATTATGCTGGTGAACAAAAACACCGTAGCCGCCGGGGCGTAGGATCTAGCGGTTCGTCCAGTTTTACTCAAAGTTTTACACCTGCACCCCGCGTCTCTAGTTTTTAAACGTAAGGAGGGGTCAGGCGATGAGGATGTTTAAACAAGTAGACACCCTCGACAGCCCCCGAGCAATGTTCGTGCCCCTACCGTTGTTGGGGTCGGACGCTCGGGAATGAAATTTACACGCAAACTAAGTAAATAGAGGTGCTTATCTTTCAGCGGTCGTTCATTCGTTGTTTTACCTGGGCCATCTGATTGACCTAGGAGGCCCGTTGGGCCCCCTGGACGGGGGATTCCGTCGTCGGGTCGTTCCATGGTCATGTCTGGGGAAGCGGGGAGTGGCCTACATGCGGGTGCGCCCTGATTCTCGCGCCCGACGCGCGGTAGTGGTGGGCCATGCCCAGGCTACATCCTATTTGACCAGGCGATGTCTCGTTGACCAAAGCGCGTCCTGTCGGTCCAGGCGCGTCCCCTCGCGTTCCCATCAGCATTGATTTCCCATCTGCATTGAATAGGGGAAGGAAGAGAGTTTTTCGTCCCAACCTTTCGCCTTTCCTCAGCTGTTGCACCTCTTCCTTAAATAGGGAGGGGGAGGGGAGTTCTCGTCCCATTCCTTCACCTGCATCTAAGCCGCTACCTCTTCTCCTTCCTTTCCACCGAATGCGTTCGTGCATCGCAGCGGTTCCTAAGTGAGAGAGGGTAATGCCAGGGAGAGAAAAACTCACAGATCCGCTCACGAATCCAAAGCGTGATGTCGAGCTAGAGGTCATCCAACATAGATGAGATGGTGTCAGCCGCCTTTGCCGAGAAGGGGCCACCTCCGCCGAAGGAGGAGGTGCACTAGAGGGTGCTGAGCGTCGTCGGTTTTGCCGTCGTTCGTGGCAGCCTTTCTTCAGTGGGAAATGCCCCCCGCGTAGACATCATTGTCAGGGTTGCGGCTGATCACGATGGCGCAGTCCCTACACGCTCCAGTGGAGGTGTTGTTGTCAGGGTTGCGGCTGATGACGATGGCACAGTCCCTAGATGCCCCGGCGGAGGTGCCGTTGTCAGGGTTGCGGCTGATGACGATGGCACAGTTCCTAGATGCCCCAGCAGAGGCACCACAATCGCCGACGTGGTGCTCGATAGTGTAGATGACGGCACCCTCGAGGATCCCACGGAGCGGTAGGACGTCGTCGATGGAGAGCGTGGCGCGGCGACCGTAGTAGTACCCATAGTAGAGCTAGTCAGAAACTGTAATCGAATAAGTTTGTGGGGGAGCCCCGAGTGAATAGTCTTTTGTATTAATGAATACATTAGTCCTTTTTGTGCTGAAATCACTTTATAAGCGATGAATTTATGCAGAAAATGAATAAGTTTTCAACTTTTGTTACAGCAAACAACTTTTTGACCTTTCTCCCTCTTTTTGTAAAAGAGGTTTGGTGCCTTCCGACCCTTCTCATAGTTAATGTCGCAAAAAACTTGGAGTGCGGGAGAGCCAACTCTGTTCACGCTGGTGAGCAAGGAGGTCGTAGTCGCTGGGGCGTGGGTTTCCCGCAGTCCTACCAGTTATACTCAGATTTTGTTCCCAAAATTCTAGCCTTTAGGACTTATCATGAGAAAAGAGGGAAAACACAGAGAATGTTTGCAAGATAACACAGAGAGTGTTTGTAAGGTAAACGTACTTATATCAGCCCCCCGAGTGATGCCCGACCCTTCGCACTTTGCAGGGGTCGGATGTCACTAAAGATCGGGGATTTTTGAAGACAAAAACTGATAAGAAAAGGTATGTGTTCATTTAAGGGTAAAAATGACATAGCTGCTCAATGTTCTAGGCATTGGTAAAGACCTCGTCGTCGATGGTTTTCAATTTGTAGGCGCCTGGCCGGAGTACTTCCGCGATGATGTACGGTCCCTCCTAGGGTGGGGAGAGCTTGTGGCGGTCCTTGTTGCTTTGCACGAGGCGGAGAACCAGGTCCCCAATGTTGAAGGCTCGGTCCCGCACCCGTCGGCTATGGTACCGACGTAGCGTCTGCTGGTACATGGCCGAACAGAGGAGGGCAATGTCCCAGGCTTCGTCTAGCTGGTCCATGGCGTCTTCGTGGGATGCCTCGGCTCCCTGTTCGTCGTATGCTCTGATTCTTAGTGCTCCATAGTCAAGGTCAGTTGGGAGGATGGCCTCAGAACCGTAGACTATGAAGAAAGGCCTATAGCTGGTGGCCCGGCTAGGAGTCGTCCTCAGGCTCCAGAGCACTACAGGGAGCTCGGCGACCTAGCATGCGCCGAACTTATTCAGCCGGTTGGAGATCCTAGGCTTGAGGCCCTGTAGGAGAATGCCATTTGCGTGCTCGACCTACCCGTTCGTTCGGGGGTGTGCGACGGCGGCCTAATCGACCTGGATGTGTTGTTCATTGTAGAATCGAATGAATTTCTTGCCGGTGAATTATGTGCCATTGTCCGTGATGATGGAGTTTGGTACTCCAAAATGATGGGTGATGTCGAGGAAGAACAGCACGGCTTGCTCGGACTTGATTACGGAGATCGGTCGAGCTTCGATCCATTTTGTGAACTTGTCCATGGTGACGAGCAAGTGGGTGTAGCCCTCGGGCGCCTTCTTGAGAGGCTCAACCAGATCGAGCCCCCAGACCGCAAAGGGCCACGTGATGGGGATCATCTGGAGTGCCTGGGCCGGGAGGTGAGTTTGCCCAGCGTAGTATTGGCACCCTTTGCACGTGCTTACGATCTGCTCGGCGTCGGCTACTGCTGTAGAAGCCCTATCGGAATGCGTTCCCAACCAAGGTTCTAGGCATGACGTGGTGACCGCAGACCCCACTATGGATATCGCTCAGCAGAAGCTTCCCCTGTTCGACAGGGATACAGAGCTGTAGGATCCCGGTGTGGCTCCATTTGTAGAGTTCGCCTTCTACAAGAATGAAGGACTTGGCGCGACGTGCGAGCCGTCGAGCTTCTGTCTTGTTTGTCGACAGCGTGTCATGGAGGAGGTAGTCGAGGTAGAGTGCTCTCCAGTCATCTAGAGGGTCGGGCTCTATTGCTGGTTCCTCTTCAAGCTCCATGACCTTGGGGCCGGAGGGAACCGTCGGTTGGTCAGCCCCCGGGGCTGGATCAGATGGGCCATCGTTGACCCGTTCGACCCTTCGTAGCGTAATGAGGGCTTATGTTGGTTGCTAGCGAAGACGCCCGTTGGTATCGGCTCTCGACCGGATGCCGCTTTTGCGAGTGCGTCGGTCGCCTCATTGAGGCACCTTGGGATGTGATTGAGTTCGAGGCTGTCGAATTTGTCCTCCACCCTCAGACCTCCTGGCAGTACGCAGCCATCTTGGCGTCATGGCAGCTGGACTCCTTCATGACTTGGTTGATGACCAGCTGAGAGTCGCCTCGGATGTCGAGGCGTCGGATGCCCAACTCGATGGCGATTTGTAGGCCGTTGATGAGCGCTTCATACTCAGCCACATTATTTGATGAGGGGAAATGGAGCCGAACCTTGTACCTCATGCGAACCCCGAGAGGTGATACGAAGACCAGCCCTGCGCTGGTGCCCTTCTTCATCAGCGATCCATCAAAGTACATCGTCCAGTACTCTTGATCGATGACCATCGGTGGTGTCTGGACCTCGGTCCATTCCACGATGAAGTTAGCCAACACTTGGGACTTGATCACCGTTCGGGAGGCATATGTGATGCCTTGATCCAACAACTCGAGTGCCCACTTTGTGGTTCTTCCCGTTGCATCCTGGCTCTGGACAACCTCGCCGGGGGGGACGATGTCACAACCGTCACGGTGTGTGATTTGAAGTAGTGGCATAGCTTCCACTTGGTAATGAGGACGGCATACATGAGCTTCTAGATTTGGGAGTAATGGGCCTTGGAGTCAGATAGTACCTCGCTGATGAAGTACACGGGGCGCTGCACCTTGAGTGTGTGCCCCTCTTCCTCCCGCTCTACTACCAGGGCGGCGCTGACCACTTGCATGGTAGCCGCTATGTATAGCAGGAGGGATTCTCTGTCGCTTGGAGGAACTAGGATCGGTGGCCTTGTCAGAAGTAGTTTGACCATGTCAAGTGCCTCCTGGGCCTCGGATGTCCATTCGAAGTGGTCGACTTTCTTCAGGAGTCGATAAAGGGGGAGACCTCATTCGCCGAGGCACGAGATGAATCAGCTGAGGGCGGCGAGGCACCCTATGATTCGTTGAACCCCTTTGAACCCCTTTATGTTCTAAATTGGGGCCATCCTTGTGATGGCTGAAATCTTCTCTGGATTGGCTTCGATGCCACGCTTAGAGACGATGAAGCCGAGCAGCATGCCACTAGGGACCCCGAAAACGCACTTCTCGGGGTTGAGTTTGATGCCATTCGCCCAGAGTTTTGCAAAGGTTTGCTCAAGATCGGCGACGAGGTGGTCAGCCCGTTTGGACTTAACTACGATGTCGTCGACGTAGGCTTCAACGGTCCACTCGATGAGGTCCCCGAAGCATTTGAGCATGCAGCGCTGGTACGTAGCCCCAGCGTTCTTCAGACCAAATGGCATTGAGATGTAGCAGAACAATTCGAAGGGGGTGATGAAAGACATCGTGAGCTGGTCGGACTCTTTCATCGCGATTTGATGGTAGCCGGAGTAGGCGTCAAGGAAGCAGAGGGTTTCACACCCTGAGGTAGAGTCGACTATTTGGTCTATGCGTGGCAAAGGAAACGGATCCTTTGGACACGCCTTGTTGAGACCCGTATAGTCTACGCACATCCTCCATTTTCTGCTCTTCATTCGCATGAGAACGGGATTAGCTAACCACTTTGGGTGGTGTACTTCCTTGATGAATCCGGCGGCCGATAGTTTTGCTATCTCTTCACCGATGGCCCTGCGCTTTTCCTCGTCGAAGCGACGCAGGCGTTGCTTCACCGGCTTGGAGCTAGGATGGATTTTCAAGGTATGCTCGGCGACCTCCCTCGGAATGCCTAGCATATCCGAGGGTTTCCATGCAAAGATGTCTTTGTTGCCATGGAGGAAGTCGATGAGCGCGCTTTCCTATCTAGAGGAAAGCGTGATACCGATGCGCATACCATTTTACCCTCGGAGCTGCTGGGATCTATGAGGACCCCTTTGGAGCCCTCTGCCAATTCAAACGACTCGGTCGATTTCTTCGCGTCGGGTGTTTCTTCGGCGACCTCCTCCTTGAGGGTGGCGAGTTCCTCGGAGGCGACAATTGCTGTGGCGTGTCCGCAGCACTTGACCTCGCACTCGTCGGCCCGCTGGAAGGAGGTGCTGACGGTGATGATCCCATGGGGGCCCGACATCTTTAGCTTGAGGTATGTGTAGTTGTGGACGGCCAAGAACTTCGCGTAGCATGGATGTCCTAGGATGGCGTGGAAAGTTCCGAGGAACCCAACCACCTCAAAGGTGAGGGTATCAGTCCTATAATTGAACTGATTCCCAAAGGTAATGGGCAGATCGATCTGCCTGAGTGGCATGGCCTACTTCCCAGGCACGATGCCGTGGAAAGGCGCTTGGGTTGGGCGGAGGCACGTTCGGTCGACGCCCATCACGTCGAGCGTCTGGGCGTACATGATGTTGAGGCCGCTGCCTCCGTCCATCAGTACTTTGGTGAGTTGCTTTGGGCCGACGATCGGGTTGACCACAAGTGGATATCTCCCGGGTGTGGGATGGCATCCGGATGGTCGGTCCGATCGAAGGTTATGGTGAATTCTGACCACCGGAGGAAGGGAGGTGTGGCCGGTTGGGCCGTGTAGACTTCACGGCGTGCGACCTTCTGATGGCGTTTGGAGTCGTAGGCCGCCGAGCCCTCAACGACCATAAGGCAACCGTCTGGCATTGGAAAGCCATCGTCGTTCTCCTCGACATCGTCCGTAGTGGGGGCAGGTTCCTTCCCCTGCTCTCCTTTGTTGGAGCTTCCAGACAAGAACTTCCACATGAGGCCGCAGTCCTTGAGCAGATGCTTTATGGGAAAGGTGTGGTTCGGGCATGGCCCCTCAAGTAATTTTTTGAAGTGGTTTGGAGTGCCCTCCACGGGCTTCCGACCACCCTTACGGTCGGCAGCAGCCACGAGCGAGTCCTTGCACCGCTGCTTCTTGTTCTTCCTTTTGGTAGAACGATTAGAGGTGCCTTCGCCGGCACCCTCATCCCGCCTTGCCCTACCCTCGAGGCGATCGAAGATCGCTCTGACCGCCTCTTCTCCTGAGGCGTGGCTGGTGGCGATGTCCAGGAGTTCCTTAGTGGTCCACGGGCCCTTGCATCCTAGCTTATGAACCAAGGACTCGCAGGTCGTCTTAGACAGGAAGGCTCCTATTACGTCGGCATCAACAACGTTAGGGAGCTCATTGCACTGCTTGGGAGAAGCGTAGGATGTACCCTTGGAGGGTCTCACCGGCCTTCTGATGGCAGTTCTTGAGGTCCCATGGGTTCCCAGGGCGCTTGTACGTGCCCTGGAAGTTTCCCACAAAGATCTCCTTCAGATCGGCCCAACTCTAGATTGCGTTGGACGGTAGGAGTTCCAACCATGCTCGTGCCGAATTGGCCAAGAACCGTGGAATGTTGCGGATAATGAAGTCATCATTATCCGCACCATCGGATTGACAGGCAAGCCGATAGTGTTCAAGCCAAAGTCCAAGGTTTGTCTTGCCAGAGTATTTATGGATATTGGTAGGTGGTCGATACCTTGGCGGGAATGCAGCCTTGAGGATGTGCCGGCTGAAGGCCTAAGGCCCTGGCAGGCCAGGGCTCGGGCTCCGGTCCTTGCCGCTGTCGTAGCGTCCACCGCATCAAGGATGATTGCCATGGTGGGCTCCTTCTCTTAGGTCGTTGTAGGTGCATCTGCGGGCGTCGATGGTGCTGCGTGCGTCGCGGTTGCAGCCGAGACACTGATGTATCTAGGCCGCAGTGCGCTGCCTGCCGCCTTGTGGTGCTTGGTGGACTAATGCATCCCTGGCGGGACGCACCGAGGGCGTACGCTGGCTGGTGTTGAGCTCGTGTCGCCGGGACAACGAGCTTTCCGCCTGCTACGCCGCCGCACGCTCGAGCAGCGTGCGTATTTCACGGTGGCCCGACGATCCTCGGGCGTTGCGGCCTATGGAAGGCGATGAAGCAAGGCCATTGCGGCGGTGATGTTCTGGCTTGTCCGAGTGAAGTGAGGAAGGGTTTCATCATTGGCGATGATCCTTCGGTTTACATCATGGGCCACAGCACGTGCACGCCCACCATTTCCGCGGCGTTTGATCTCCTGATCGACCTCCGCGTACTCCTGAACAAGCTGTTGTCCAGCTTCGTCTATCTCCCGCTTTTGGGCTCTCAGCTGCTCCTGCCCTATGTGAGGCGGGGCCACTGTCCCCCCCTCGGTTCCGCCGCCGAGGTTGCCTACCGGAGTAGTCTCCTTCGTGGAGACGCTTTCGACGTGTCCCTCAGGGGTTTCCACCATGAAACGTTCCCGGGAGGGGTGATGGCTCCCCCTGCTAGAGTCAGAGCTAGAGTCCAACCCTGGCCCCTCCGTGAGGAGGCCATGGAGGGATTCCCTGACGCTTTCGATCATCCCCACGAACTCGCTATTCGTGGGAGATGGGATCGCGCGCTGTGCCACAAGGTGGCTTATGGTCGTCGCGGTGTTGCAGAGACCGAACGGAAGCGCCTAGTGTCCGAGGGAGATGCCGAGCTGGCGCTCACGCCTCCCATAGCTGAAGTCGATGGAGGGGAGAGATTGGATGGTGACGTGGGCCAACGCCAACTCTCCTCCCACCGTGACGATGAAGTCTAGGTCACCGAAACGCACGTGTGCGCTCGGGACCCAGCTGATTGCCTGGCTAGCCATCCGAGGCCTGATTTGGAACGCGCAAAGGCCCCTACCTGGCATGCCAACTGTCGGTGTTTCGATCAAACACCGGCTAGTAAATTTATAATTGTTGCGCGTTAGGCTTGGATGGTGTACTAAAGGACACAAGGTTTATACTGGTTCGGGCAGAATGTCCCTACATCCAGTCTACTGCTGCTCATGTTATTAGTACCAAAAAAGGTTCGTAGTAGGGGGTACAAACGGTCGAGAGAGGGATAGGTCCTAAGTCTCTGATGGAAAGGTCGAAAGGACGCTAAGAGCTCGGTTGCTGCTTGGCCTGTGTCTTGTGTGCTAAAAAATGACCGGTCCCCTTAGTGGGTGCCCTGCCCTCCCTTTTATAGACCAAGGGGGGAGCAGGGGTTACAGACGGGAGACAGAAAAAACCAAAGGTAGAGAAGGTCCTTTGAGGGAGCCGGGTCTTCCTTTTCCCTTGTGCCTGCCCTGCTGACTTGGCAGATTGTGCCAGGAATGGCGTGTTTGTTGATCCTCATAGGGCCGTGCACTGGCCTCTTTCAGCAAGTGGGTGCATCCCATCCTACACCGGTGGATGGTGCGGCGTGCCAGAGAGCCGAGCTGTGACCCTTCGGGGAGTAGACAGGGAAGTGACCATACGTCCGTCACTGTGGATGATGTGAGCTCTATCTTGAATCATAGTGGTTGTCGTATGCTCATGTTAGTATCCGCGTCGGAGGGCTGATGGCGGCGCCTACAACACTATGGGACAAAAGTTGGAGCCTACAACACTGATCGGGCTCTGTCAGGTCGAAAGGGCCTAAAGCGCCTATCCCGTCGTATCCTGATAGTACCTTCCTGCAGGCATGCAGGGCATGGCCCTCGGTACTGCGGTTGACTCGAATGTTTTGTCGAACCCTGTGCTCGTATTTATGAAGGAACAGGGTGTAGCCATCGGGCGAGACGGAGCCAGCCCTCAGCCGTCGGGCGAGGCGGAGCTAGCCCTCAGACGTCGGGCGAGGCAGAGCCGGCCTTTAGGCTTTCAGGCGAGGCGGAGCTAGCCCTCAGGCATTGGGTGAGGTGGAGCCAGCCCTCAGGCGTTCGGCGAGATGGAGCCTGCCCTCAGCCGTTGGGCGAGGTGAAGCCGGCCCTCAGGCGTTCGGGCGAGGCAGAGCCAACCCTCAGCGTCGGGCGAGGCGAAGTCTGAGCCCTCGAGGGTCGGGCGAGGCAGAACCAATCTTTCGTTTGTTCGGGCAAGAAGTGTAGTAGCGTTCTTGTCTGACCGGAAGCGTCAATGTTCGATGGTTATTGATTCCACCTCATTGGGTACCCCGGTATTAGGTCCCCAACACCGGTGCACCTATCATTTTTTATTATTAGTCAGTGACCTTCACCTATCATTAGTTATCATCAGTTAGTAGCCTTCGTCGGTCAGCAACCTTCATCATTCTTCACCTATTATTGGTTGTCATCAGTCAACATCCTTTGTTAAGTCAGTGGCCTTCACCAGTCGGTGGCCTTCATCAGTCAGCATCATCATCAGTCAGTGACCTTCACTTATCATTAGTTATCATGAGTCAGCAGCCTTCGTCAGTCAGTGGCCTTCACCTATCATTGGTTATCATCCCTAGTCAGCAGCCTTCATTAAGTCAGTGGCTTTGGTCAGTCAGCGACCTTTGTAAAGTTAGTAGCCTTCGTTGAGTCAGCGGCCTTTGTCAGTTAGTAGCCTTTATCAGTCAATGATTTTCATCAATCAGCCACCATTGTTAGTCAGTGGCTCTCACTAGTCAGTGGATCTTATCAGTCAATGGTTTTCATCACTCCATGATCTTTCATCGGTCAGTGATCTTCATAAAATATTTGGCTTTCGCCACATATCTCTCTCAAATGGCTTTTGAGATTTCATCAGTCGCTTATCTTCATCATTAGATAGATGGTCTTTTAGATAATGGTCTAATGGCATTCGGATTTTAGAAATATTGGCCTTCGCATTGGGGTTTCATCAAGTGCCGAGTCATTGAAAATTATCATAATCTGGCAGCCAATGCACTTCAGTACAACGGACACCAGTGCCCACAAAAACCATTAGACTCCTCCAACTATCAACCTTTGGCTGCCACCAAACCTTTGAACCCTCTAACACTAATTTTTTTTTATCTTTTCTGCAGGTTGTATTGTTCAATTTTTCTTTTTTTAGATTTTTATAATATGCATCAACCAAATTTTATTTGAGCTAACCTTCGTTGGAAACTAATCCTTTTTACATTCAATACTATAAGTCACATCTATACCCATGCAGGTTCATAAATGACAGCCTTCCCTAGCCATGAAACTGTGTCCCTCCCATTCGAGTGTATTATTCTTCGTGTGCAGGGCATAATTTTTGCTCAAGCATAACCATCATTTTTTGCAGGACGCATGATATGTTTACCCCTCTTATATTTTCACATAAACACATTCATTTGCATCATCACATACATACATTGCATAAGTGTATTGCATCGCATGGCTCGGACCACCAGAAAGAAGCCCCGAAAATAAATGGGCACCAAAACTCTATGCATCAAAATCCTGGAAGAAGTACCGAAAATACACGGGCACCAGGTACCCAGCAAAGACAAAAAAAATACAGGCACCAGCTTGAGAGGCTACGTCAACTCCATGGGCACTAAGGTCTACCACACTTTCGTCAACCACTTCGACTCGAGGGGCTCATCGACAGCTTCGGTCTGAACATATACTTCCACTACTACGACTACGCTGACTACCCCAAGCGTGGTTGAGGATTCGGTCACAAGCGCCAGCCAAGAGGGGCCAAGGGAGCACACCAGAGGACCAACCACTTTGGGGCATGAAGTCTTTTTGTCTGGTGCTAGTGAGCGAAGATTTGGAGGCCTCACAGCAACCTTCGGCCATGACTACTTTGACTTCATCTACTACTCCAACCAGTACAACTACATCCATTTTCGAAGAGAAGACACATCATCAAGTGAAGCTTCCGATGTGAAGGTCCTAAAGACGAAGACCTATGCACTGAGAAGACACCAGAGATGAAGGCTTGAACATCGAGAGGGCCTTGGAGACGAAGGCCTGCGCGTCGAGAAGATACCAACGGCAAAGGCCTTGGAGACAAAGACCTACGCATTGAGAAGGTACTAGAGACAAGGACCCGTGCATCGAGCGAAGCCAATGAACTATGTCGTAGGAGCAGCAGAAGGAGCCAAAGCCCAAAGATGAAGTCTTCAGGAAGATTACATCAAGGCACTTAGAGCTAGAAGCCTCATGAGTTAGAGCATGTATAGGCTAGAGATGTGTGCGTGCTCTTTTCCACATGCCCTTTTTCCCATAGGGTTTTTGGGATAGAGTTTTTAGTGAGGCATGCACGTGTACATTGCGAAGGACGATCCTCGCAACTAAGGTTCTAGTCGTATATATTGTGCCTCTTCTTGTATGAAAACCTACTATGTCATATAGTACCAGCCATAACCTAGTAGCTGATGGGCTACTGTTGGGAAGCCCATACGGTATATGGGCCAACTCTCCCTTGAAGAGGCCCAATAGGGAGTAGTGTAGTGACATTCCCGCTAAGGGGTCACATGTAAATTGTCGATGCATATATATAGCCAAGAGCATAAGGGCAAGGAGCCCTCTCTCACACACTCATTTGCAAACCCTAACGAGTACTAGCTTCCACAAACTCTCCTCTCTCTACCTCCTTAACCTGTTCGGAGCACTAAGTTCCAACACAAATCAACAAAGAAGGTACAACTAGCACCAAGATCTCAAGCGATACTAGATTATGTGCATAGGAGTCTAAAAATGATGAAGGCAAATTAAAACTTGACGTAGAAAACAAAACAGTGAATGTATATTTTATCTAGAGAGTAAAGGGGATGCAAAAGATTTGAAAAAATAGTAACCCCGAAATAAATTAAAACACGATACACTAAAATGAAACAATAAATCTAACTATGTTCATGAGTAGTCAATTTATAATGCAAATGTACTAGTGCTTGTTGTATTCATTTTCTTATTACTAGGAAAAAAATACAAAACTCAAATACAACCAAAAAAATGTTGTGCAAGTCAGTCGTGACACCCTAGCAAGTCTCGCAGCCATAACCTTATCACATTGTGCAAAATCAAAACGCCGATTAGAATCTTAAATTGAATGTACAAAATGAAAGAACAAAGTCAACCACAACACTAGTATGGTTGTGTTCATGGAGGCATAGCAGAACGTATTCTACCTCGCCAAGTGATTCTATCTAATTGAATTCTGCGCTGTGCATTTTTCAGCAAATCTAAGTCAAATTGAACCTTGAAAATTGAAATTCTACATGTTCCAAGATTGGAGGAGAGTACACCTTAGGATGCCTAGAAAGGAGTTGGTATAACACCTAAAGACCCCCTTTCAGAACCAAATCCCATTTGAGAACCACATCTTCCACTTCCACAAAAAACAAAGAACATCAGACATGGCGTCGCCTACTACTCCAACCAAGACTAAGACTGAGGAAATCACACCCTAGGTCACATTCCTCGACCACAGATACCTCGCATACAACAACATCAACACCACATTTCGCTCCGACAAAACAAAAGAAACCAGTACAAATGTAACAAAAAATTCCCAAATACTTGAGAGGAACTTCAAATCCTCCACAATGAAACCCTACCCTAAGACATCATTTGTGTACATATATATACATACGCTTAGCACAGATTCAACACAAACATCGATGAAATAAATACCTGACAGGAGCATGGGAATGGAGGATACCTTTGCCAACTCGATGGGGGTAGCAACGGGAACCCCTGGTGGGATGATGAAATCTGAGGCCGAGTCGGTGCTCTGCTTTTCACATACGGAGAGACATCGACGAAGATGATAGAACAAAGAACAAGAAGATGGGAAACCGATTTAGAATTACTGCCCAGCAAGAAACCTGCTATAGAAATTGTTGATGCCGGATTTGTCCCAGATCGCACCTAGCTATGGCTAGATCGCTCAGGCCTCCATGAACCGAAGAACGCAGCGAGAGTATCACACTTATGTGGTGAAAACTAGAGAGGTTTACAAGCAAACCATCGAAGGGTAACAAATCGTGCTTGTGTGACGAAGAATGCCTAGTTTCTGAGCAAACTAGCAAAGGAACTGTCTAAGCTCTCGCTCGAGAGGGACCCCTTGGGGGTAAGGACGTCGCCAGGTTGTCCTAGGTCAGCTGGCAAGCCTAGGGCGTCATCCTTGGTCGTGGGATAAAGTAATGAACAACAACGTGGGGTTGGAAGAGGACATAAAGGAGTTGTAGATGTAAAAGGACGATTGGATTGTGTGTCTCAATCGATCCTGATCCTGTCATATATATAGGGGTAGTCCTATCCTAATAGGAAACAAGTCCTAAATGTGATCTCCATGCTTCCTACACGGAAATAGATCAAAACCCGATTTGAAAAGTCATCGGTTCGGAATCAGCAGGAAAACCGGCTTAGCCGGGGTCCCAAACCGGCTAAGCCGATTTCATTGGGCTCAGGGAGGCTTGCCGAGCGTCCAGCAGCACCAGAGCTTAGCCGGGTCCCAAAACCGGCTAAGCCGGTTTCAAAGTCGGGTAAGCCTTGGAGTCGGCTAAGCCGGTTCTTGTGCGCTCTGGGCAAAAATCTTTCGAAATTCATAATTATTTCATCCGGACTTCAAATGAGCCGACCCATATATATATTTTACGATCAGCTCGATGAGAGGAACGTAATGGTGTAGTCCGGTTTAGCATTTGACAAAGTTGGGAAAGTCGGCTTAGATGACTTGAGGAGTCAAGTAAGCCGATTATTGTTGGATCAGTCCCCAAAAAGTTGTTTTCTCCATCCGAGCTCCAAACGCGATGATCCAAGTATGCTTTTGGGCCGTCTTGATGATAGAAACATGATGGTGAAGTCCATTATGCTCTTCGACAATTTTGGTAGTCAACAAAAATAATTTAGACATGTGGGGACACCATTGGGTCTCATGCGTACAACGTCAGAAATGGGCTGGACGAAAACAAAGCCCACATCAACAAGCAGCCCACAAAGACAGATGAGATACTCGGCTGATGACAAATAAAATAGCAGTTGAGAGATAGATAGAAATTTCGAAAAAAATATATGGTGTGCGCATGTTTTTTTGAGGAAAATATGGTGTGCGCATGTGGCCTTGTGCAGATTGGATTAGTGAAATTGTGCCATTGCTCTATTGAGCTTGGGTCTTCTTCATTCCATGTCCATGATCAATCTACTATCTATCTATTATCTATTACTACATTTGTCTCCAAAAGAATGCAATTCTAGCACAATGTAATGTTTTAGTACCTTAAGTTTGACCGATTATAGATAAAAAAGTAACCATGTTTATGATGCCAAATAAATACCATCAGATTAATTACGAAATATATGTTCATAATAAATTAATTTAAAGACATAACTGTGAATATTATTCACTAAAAACTTGGTCAAACGTGAACCACTTTTCGTGGCACGCAACCCATAGTTGCATTCTTTTCCGGACGGAGGTAGTACTCCCTTAGTTAAAAATTATAAGTCGCTTTGACTTTTTTGGTACATCCATTTTGCTATGCATCTAGATAAATAATATGTCTAGATACATAGCAAAATGGATGAACAAAAAAGTCAAAGCAACTTATAATTTAGAACGGAGGGAGTATCTATCTATTATTCTGTTATTATATTATTTAAAAAAAAACTCGACCCACAGTGGCTAGACAGTCACCAAGATTTTTGGCTTAGGGTAGAGACCTCTCACGCAGGTCGAGAAAACCTCCGAACCCTGCCCGCACACAGGGGCCCGTAACCCACCTGCACACATGGGCCCGTAACCCTACGAGTGGGCCGGTGCCTACAAACCTGTGCTTTGAGAACGCGGGGTAGGCGAGGGTTTTTCTTCACCTCTGGCGCTGCAAATTCGTGCAAACCAGAGTGCTTGACCAGCCGGTCTAGCATCGTTTGGCTTATTATTATATTATTTATATTATTATATCTAAATAGAATAATCTAACTGTAACAGACCGGGATTTCCAAAATAGAAATTCGACCTTATTGCCTCTCTATGATAGTCCCAGGATATCTCGGCTATCATAGACACCCAATTTACAGCTGATTCAGAGTCATACAACATCAGAGTGCACAAATAGTTATATTACAATAGTTTGGATACAACTAACAACAAACAAAACACCGTTATTTTATCGTGGAAGCGAAGCTTGGCGGTCTCCAATCCAGAGGCGTCCTTGAGTTCAGAACGAAACCAGCTACTATTCTCAACATCACTGCAAGTCAAGAAATCTGCACATCGCCAGATGTGTGCAGGCCATGGTCAGCACCGATGAGCTTTAGTGGAAAATAGAAAATAAAGGGATCTGGCGATCCTAATAGTTTGTCTATAGTTTGCATCCTTAGCGCATGTAGAGTAGTAGAAAAAGTATATATAATTCTTCTCTAATCCCAATCCAAACACTCATTCTCACCAACCACTGAGTCATCACATCTCACATCTCACCTCTCATCATCCCTTACATCACCCTCATACTCTCAGTCTAAGCGACGGGGTAGCCTCCTCACGCCCCTTGTCTCAACGGCCTCAAGCCAGACCTTAGCTTCATGGGGAGATAAGCAAAGCACAAGAGAAGACTAGTGGGGTGAAACAGTTCACAGGAATGATCATGACCGAGATCGCGGCTATACGTATAGTTTTAACTCTACAGAGTGTGTACACCTAGACCCTACATGATCACCATCATCGATGTTGCGCAAAGTCTAGGCGAACACCGTCCAAGAACTAGCACATTCCTCACCAGTCTGTCCCTAAGTGGAGTAGCATACGGCGCGATGTATACACTTAGGATCGTGATTAGGGTAGCCAAAAAAATCATTGGCATCCTTCTCACTGTGCTCCTAGGGCTGAACCCCATGCACCTCTTCTCCCACAGAACTGGTTTAGTCCGCACTAACTCAACATAATGGCCCCGCCCATTCAGGGCCCGTGGCGTGCACATTTAACATAGTCCCGTGTCCCAGGCATCAACCCACGATGGTCCTTAATTGACCAGAGCAAGCACCTTCCACCAATATCACGTGGCCCACCTCTCACGGGTAGCCACCACCACATGTCTGTCACATCATATCCATCAGAACCAGATCTAGGGCACTCCATGCACCCAGTGCACCCCTCCAGGGTAAATCCTCACTCCGGCCGATATCACCAAAGAAACATGTCAAGACAAGGAATGTCTCCATAACTCCTCAATCACCACCACCCACACGGGATTCAATGCTCCCATCGCACCAACCTACCATCTATCTATCTCATAGGGAAGCCTCACGGCCAGCCCTAGTCCACCAACCACATCATCCAACCAACCATCACATCACATATCAAGGCATATATGTAATAATGATGGAAGTAAATGCAAGCAAGTAGGTAGGCAATATATAAGTGCGAGCGCGAAGCTAGGTAGTCAGGGTGAAGGGGTTTTCAATCAAGGCAATCAAGGCTCATGCAATAGCATGCATCACATATACTAGCAATGAGTAAAAGTAAAGCGCTAGCATTTCTACTTGCAATGCCTAATAGGTTTCTCTAAGATAAGGTGCTGCCATGACACCTACGATGTCGAGGAACTAGTGGTACGAGTCTTCAAAAGTTGAGGTCATCCACCATCAGGGTCCATCACCTCCGGGTGTGTCGTTGGATCTATCGGAGCTCAAGTCGTCGCTACGCAAAGAAAATGCCGAGAACGACCACCAATAAGAAGCAATAAAACCGCAAAAAAAACTAACACAAAAGGACTAAAGAACTGCACTAGGAGGTAGGGAAGAATTTAGAAAAATTATGAAACTGGTTTCATAATTTTTGGAGCTAGGATGAATTTCCTATGAATTTTTTAAGGTGGATGGATTGCTGAAAAACAGATAAAGGAAAAAGGGCTAAGGTCAAGTGGGCTCGCTTTGGCTTGCAGCAGCCCACGAGGGTGGCGACCAGGCAGATGTGATCTGGGCCGTGGGGCTGGTTCCGGCCCAGTGTTGCAAAGGGAAAGGTGGCTGTTGCTCTAGGTGGGCCAACGCGGGTTCTGGGCTCGGCCTTCCGTTGGGCTCCTCCAACCTATCGAGCAGGAAGGAGAGGGCGGTGAAGCATCCTCCAGGTATTCGGTAGAAGGACCGAGGGCATGGGTGCCATGAGCGCCTGGCTTGCGGTGATGCCGCGCAGCGGGGGAGCCGGAGATAAGACGCCTCTGCGTTCCTAGGGCAACCGCGCGCATGGCCGGTGACGGCGAGGTCGGACGACTATGACGGCGCCGACGATAGCTCATGGCGAGGCCAGTGCCAGGTAGGGTTCGGGTGGGCAGCGCCCTAGGCGTCCATGCCCAACAGCTGGCTTGCCACTGCGCTCATGACTGGTCCGCGCGGTCGAGCTCGGCGCGACGAAGCCGTGGCAACGAAAGCAAAAGGCGTGAGCTTGTGCTCGTGCATGGGCTGTGCGCATGTCCAAGCAGTGGTCCTGGCCGTGAGTGCGACAGCAGGGTCGGAGGAGGTCCGTGCGGTGTCTGTGCGCCGCGAGCGTCGAGCTGCGGTGGGGCGGGTGGCAAGACTGCGGCTTGGCCTGGGCAACCGGGAAGGCCCAAGGTGGTGGCTTTGGGCAGCACCGGCGTGACCGTGCTGGCTCTTGGAGACGTTGCCACTGTGCCTGTGTGCAAGACCGTGGCCGTGGCATCGGCGAGGAAAGGCGAGTACAGGTGCTCGGCCGGCGGCAAGGCAAAGGCTTGTTTGCCACCGTGCTGTGCATGTGCCAAGGACATGCCCCATGGAGTCCACGGGCGGTGTGATGGCCACGACGTGCTCGTGGAGGTGGCATCCCTGGAGCGCCATCGTGCGGAGTCACAACGGGCTCCACCAGTTCGAAGGCTGGTGCGGGGAGTGGGGTTGTGTGGTGACGGCGAGACGGCGGCGACAACAAGACCACGGCGTTCGCAGGTGGACGCGACAACGTCGCCTAGGTTAGGAGTGGCCGAGTGCAGGGCTATGTCTGTGAGGGCGGTAGAACGTGCCGACGGCTAGTGTGGCGAAGGTGGGCGAGGCCGTGGTGACTCCGGTGGAGAGGCCTTCCGCTCGCGGCTCTTGAAGTGGCGTAGCCGCGGCGGCTCGCTCCCTCATGGCTCTGGGCGGTTGCTGTGCCCGTGCTCGCGACCGTGTGTCAGAATGGTAAGCGACCACGAAAGGATCCACCTTAGCCTCGTGCAGTGCAGTTGCGCCGGGTCGCGAGCGTGTGCAAGGCGTTGCCTTGGCCGTGAGGGCGGCGAAGCAAGCACGGTGTGGCGGCGCTGTGTTAGGGTGCACGGCCACAGCACATGGCGTGTGCGCACAAGGAGATTGAAAGCTCTAGTTTAGTTTTGGTGAATTGATGAAATCTTAAGTGCTGACCTAGTTTATCAAAGCGATTATGAGATATGTAGCACTATTCCAAGTGGAGGAGCAATAATGAAGATCATGATGGTGTGGTGACTATGGCAATTAAGTGCTCGGTTTGGAAAAGAAGAAAGAGAAAAACAAAAATTTAAAGGCAAAGGTGAAACTTGAGAGGAGCTTTTTGGTTTAGTGATCGAGACACTTAGCGAATGTGATCATATTTAGGATCGATAGTCGTACTATTAAGATGGGTGAAACTCATATCGAAATGCGGTTATCAAAGTGCCACTAGATGTTCTAACTCATTGCATATGCATTTAGATTCTAGTAAGTGCTAACACCCTTGAAAATGTTTGTGAAAATATACTAACATACGTGCACATGGTGAAACACTTGGTGGTGCTGTAACAGAACCGACCAATTATATGAAATTAAATAAGGAAAATCATCCGCCAGAGCAGACGATTTAGCAAATTTAAGCCCGTATAACCCGGTAGTCCGTGAAATCACGAAGGATTTCAAACCAACTCACATCCCAGCCAAGATCGTAATAAGTTTAGCGGTCACCATCACATATTACATAAAAGTTCGCATCTCAGATACATCAGAGTTTAAAACATAGTTATTACAAAACGAGTTCGAATAAAAGTAGCGGAAGCCATTTGTTTAAAACCACACACACTCACACGGAGTTCAAATACAGTGCCAGCTGATGATCATCTCCAACAAAGCATTAGACGAGACGTACGGAATGACCATGCCCATGGTCCTAAGCATCACCCATCGCAGGATAAAGGCAGTTGATACAGTAGCCGTAATACATCTGCCCATCTGCAACAAGTGGGAATAAAACCCTGAGTACGAGAAGGTACTCCGCTAGACTTACCCGACATAACCGAAAATAAAATGACACCAAGGATAATGAAGGGCTTTATAGTAGGGTAGCTGACTCATTTGCAAAAAAAGCATTTTTAGCATTTCAAGAACCTTTCCAAAAGCATTATTATCAAGTTAATTATTATTAACCTGTCGACTAGATTTGCACCTACACTAGAGCAAACATGTGATTAAGCCAATAATGATAACCCATGATCATTAGCAACTTCCATATTGTCATATTCATTATAACTGTCCAAGTGTTCCATCAACATTACTACGATGAAGTCACTCAAGTCAAGTGCTTACTATCCAGGAGCGATGGCGATTTGAATCGATTCCTAACCAGCTGATGATTTATTCCTTACACAAACCTCACTCACCCGCTAAAGTGATGTATTGATCACCGAGTCAACTATCCAGGAGTCTCGAGTTTGCTAGGAACCACATGTACCCGAGGGCCGACCGACTGCACTTTGGTCTTATCATCTCGCCCTCGTGTCCTACCACACCTGCTCCGGTACAGTGTGCTGTGGGCAATCTACTCGGTCTGAATAATCTTCCAGCTTCGCTGTCGGAAGGTACTTTATCCGGCCAGCTAAATGTAAGGCATGCATTCAACATGACTCGAGGCCCAACAACGGTCGGTCCTTAATCGACACAGACGGAAAGCACTATAGTTCAAAACTCTGTAAGTCTCCGTCCGGTCTCAACTTCATTTAACACTTAGTTATACCATGACTACATAGTTATCCAAGCAGATCTAGGTAACCACCTATAGCTCGCAGGTGACAGGAAATCACCCGACTTCTACCGGTCTAAACCAGCTAAGCATCGACTTGACTGCGGATACCAGGGTAACAAGGATATAGTATAACAAAGGTAGACAAGGTATAATGCAGCAACGGTTGCAAACAACTCCTGAACGTAATGCATCAATTAAAGTAAATCATTTAATTAATAATTGCAATCCGAAGAGAAAATGCTCCGGGGCTTGCCTCTCTCGAAGGAGCTCGGGCGGTGATCGGGGCACTCCGAAAGTTCCTCAACGTTCTCCTCGTCGGCTTCGGGCACTTCCTACGGCTGCACCTCGAGTTGCTCCTCGGGCTCCTCGGGTATGACGACTGGGTTCTCGGTTTGCGATCCTGTATGATGCAATGTGCGTAAGTGCATATGCAATCGGTGCATCGGATGAGATGAATACAATGGATATGCTTGAATGCAAGGTAGTCAACATCATCCAAGAATATATACTACAAGCACATGTCATCTACTGCCTTATCTTCTACTACTAATATGCTAAGTCAACACATCTTATTAAATGCTTCAAAGATACACCAAAGCTTCACTAATTTCTTAATCACACATAAAACAACACTTGATTAAACCCTAATTAATAATAATAGGTTTGAATAGCAACATGTATTTTTATTGCTTAGAAAAATCTTAGAAAATTACCATAGCACAGTACTACCCTAAGTAGTCTACCATCAGATTTTCATGGTATTTGAATGAGTGGATTAGCCTACACAAAAATAACAAGCTATGGCATGATTATGAACATGAAAATACTTTATACTGTGAAAAGTGTCAAACAACAGAGGAAATATTTTTCTATGTTCTACACAGCAATTAATCACTGTACAAAAATTATCACATGCAAGTTTTATAAAAATTTTGCTCTCTAGCAAAAATAACAAAAATCAGCCATTAAAGGCACTTGAACTACACCTCATAATTTTTCTATGGCACATGCATGACACATATTTTTCCTAGGAAGTACATTACATAAGAAGATTAACAAACTTGGAATCATATTTTTCTGAAGCCTACAGGTTTTTCTACATATTTTTCAAGTTATCAGCAATATCAAGGATTAAATAAAGCTCTACAAAAAAGTATCTCAAAAATGACATGCAATATTTTTAACAGATAGATCTAGTCACAAGAAACACAATAAAATTTGTTTCATCCATTTTGGAGCACTATAACTCGAGATATACATTTTCCAAGCATTTTAATCAATTTTTGAAACCACTTTAGAAATCCCTTTCTTTAAAACAAAAATCCAGCGACCCAAATAGGCTAGGTACACCCGGTGCAGTGCACCTAGAGAGGCTGCCATGCGGGACCCGCGGTCAAGCCGGACCCACGCGTCAGCCGGAGCCGAAGCAGAGGTCGCCGTTGACCGACCGGCTCTCGCCGCCGATGAGCTTGCTGGCGGTGAGGTCACCACCAGCGGCTTCCCCGCGTCGAGGCAGACCCGAGGTGCCAAGAGCGGCACCGAGAGTTTTCGGACATGAGCTCGCCGGGCGACATGGCGGACACATCATGGCCTGCTGCATACCCTGGCGGTTACTCCCGCCCAGCAAAGCCACGGGGAGGCGCGCACAAGGGTCGCGGGGGCAAAGCGGTGCTGAAGCGCGATAAAAGAGAGGATAGAGGTGGAGCGGGTCGCCTGTGCGGGCACGAGCTCCGACGAGCTCAGCCATGGCGGTGCGGAGAAGAAAGTCGGCCACCATAGCCTCTCACCTCGCCCACGGCAGACACATGCGGGCGCCACCGAAGGAGATTGACGAGGCGGAGCTGCTGGCGGGAGGAATCGAGGAACTAGGCGCGGGAGGAGGAGCACATCGCCAGCGGAGCAACTGCGGCGCTCGGTGGCAGAGCTCGCTGCGTGCGGGAGCTGAGGCTGCTGTGGCTGGCTGAGTGGGGGAGGCGAGTGAGGAACGCGACGCTTTGGGGCGGAAAGAAGGCGCGTGTGGAGGCAGAAGCCATATCGCTGCATGGCGCATGCCGTCGCTGGCAAGATGGAATCGCTGCGCGACGAATGGCCGCTGTGGCGCGGGGGCGACGCGCTGGAATGGCGCGAATGGCGGGAGGCAAAGCGGCACTGGGCTGGGCTGGGCTGAGGCGACGGCTTTGGGCTGGCGCTGGGCGGGCCAAGGGCTGCGCTGGCTCATTGGGCATGAGGCGTGGGGGAGGCGGAGCGGCAGGCGCCGGCCGCCGTGGGCCGAAAGTCGACCCAAGTAAGGTGCAAGAGGTTATGGATTGGAAAGCACCAACCACCGTTCCTGAGATTAGAAGTTTCTTAGGACTAGCCGGTTACTACCGTCGCTTTATACCAGACTTCTCGAAGATTGCCAAGCCTATAACAAGTCTGCTACAGAAGGATCACAAGTTTGTGTGGACAGAGGAATGTGAAGCAGCTTTCCACACCTTGCGGAAACTATTGACAACTGCTCCTGTTCTCGCACAACCGGACATTGAGAAACCATTTGATGTGTTTTGCGACGCATCGAAAACTGGATTGGGCTATGTTCTTATGCAAGAAAGGAGAGTCATTGCTTATGCCTCACGTCAATTGAGAAAGCACGAGGTCAACTATCCAACACATGATCTTGAACTTGCTGCAGTTGTGCATGCCCTAAAAATTTGGAGACATTATCTACTTGGTAATGTGTGCAACATTTTCACAGATCACAAGAGTCTCAAGTACATCTTTACCCAACCAGAGTTGAATATGAGACAACGAAGATGGTTGGAATTGATGAAAGATTACAACTTGAATGTGCAATATCATCCTGGAAAGACCAATGTAGTGGCAGATGCTTTGAGTAGAAAGTCACATTGCTTGAATGTGCAGCCATTACTTGAAGATGGGTTCGATCTGATGCATCCTGCTGTGTTACATAGTATTCAGATTAGTTGCTCATTGGAGAGTAAGATAATAGAAGGCCAGAAAACAGACAAGGGGATATTCCACATCAAAGAGAAGCTAAAAGAAAAGCCGTCTAAGCACTTTAAAGTGGATGAATAGGGCGTGTTGTGGTTTGACGACCGTCTTGTGGTTCCCAAGGATAGAGAGCTTAGAAATAAACTCATGGATGAAGCTCACCTTTCTAAGCTATCTATCCATCCGGGAAGCAGTAAGATGTATCAAGAACTAAGACCTCGTTATTGATGGACCAAAATGAAGAAAGAAATTACAGCATATGTTGCTAGATGTGACACGTGTTGTAGAGTGAAAGCTATTCATATGAAACCTGCCGGTTTATTGCAACCTTTGTCCATCCCTAGTTGGAAGTGGGATGATATAAGTATGAATTTTATCTCGGGTTTACCCACTACTCAAAAAGGACATGATTCGATTTGGGTGATTGTGGATCGTCTTACTAAGACCGCTCATTTCCTACCTGTCAAGACAACTTATCGACCACCTCAATATGCCGAGAAGTATATCACAGAAATTGTGAGGTTGCATGGTATACCAAACGACGCTTTGGCCTAGTGGTTAAGGCGTGTGCCTGCTAAGTACATGGGGTTTGATGTAACACCCCGGCTCAGGGCTTAATAGGATTAATAGGATACTCGTACCAACAAGTTGCAACTTCTTTTCTGGAAGTCCATCTCTTAAGAACTCCAAGGTTAAGCGTACTTGGCCTGGAGCGATGGGTGACCGACTAGGAAGTTCTTCCCGGGGGCGCATGAGTGAGGACAAAGTGCGCATAAAAGACTGGTGTTGGTCTGTGAGGGCAGTCTATGTCCTAGGAAAGCTATCAGATGTAAGCGGACCTGGCCTCGAGGAGGTGGGACGTTACAGGTTGGCACATTTGATCAAGGGTGGCGAAGTTGGTGAAGTGAAGGAGGTGACTGTCACTGTTTTTCAGTGCCCGAACACTAAGCTCGGAGTGACCGGACTCAGTCGGTGCGTCCGGTTAGTATAGAGCAGTGAAGGGCTCAGCCTCAGTGAGCGACAGGGCGTAGGGTCAATATGTGACCTGACGCGATGCTTGTGCGTCCGGTCAAGGATGACGTACGCTAACGTGGTGGCGCGCAGTGAGCAGAAGGAGGACCTGACGCTGGGTGCGTCCGGTCATGGCGCATCTGACGCATCCAATCGCATTTCAGGTGCTCTGGAACCTCTCTATAAATGACCTGACGCTGGGAAGCCGAAGGGATCGGCGTGTCTGGTCGATGGTTGATTGGCGCGGGCGAATGCTGAGCTAAGTTAGCACTAGCGCGTCCGGTCTTTGGGACAGCGTGTCCGGTCGCAACTTAACCGCGTGGGCGTTTGAGTTGACCATTGGGAACTCGTGGTGGACGTTGAACGCAGGGGGACACGTGGACGTCCGGTAGCGACCGGACGCTGTGGCTGTGAGTCCGGTCAGCGCGACTAGCGTGTCCGGTTGCCCCGAGAAGTGTGCAGTGAGGAGCCCAACAGCTCTATTTTGTGGGAGCTCCTATTTAAGCCCCATGGTCAGCTCAAGCTCACTCTTTTGGCCATTTGTATTGACATAGCAACCTTGTGAGCTTAGCCAAAATCCTCTCACTTATCTCCATCATTGATTCATCATCTTTGTGAGATTGGGAGTGAATCCAAGTGCATTGCTTGAGTGATTGCATCTAGAGGCACTTGGTGTTTGTGTTTCACTGTGGGATTCGCTTGTTACTCTTGGTGGTTGCCGCCACCTAGACAACTTGGTGCAGCGAGGATCGTTGAGCGGAGGAAGGTGATTGTCTCTGGCTCCGATCGTGGTGATTGTGAGGGGTTCTTGACCTTTCCCCGGTGGAGAGCCAAAAGGTACTCTATTAGATTGCTCGTGGCTTGTGTGATCCTCATCTTGTGTTGGTTGTGCGGCACCGGTTGCGGGTTTGACATGTGATGCCAATTAGCGCGTGAACCTCCAAGTGAGTGAATCTCCACAATGAGGACTAGCTTGCCCAGTAAGCAAGTGAACCTCGGTAAAAAATTCTGTGTCACCTTGTCTGAGGATTTCTTAGTATTCAATGTGATTGATTGTGATCATCTTGTGATTGGCTCACTCCTCGACACGTCGGTATAATCATCACCATCCTCTCTTGTATTTACATTCCTAGTGTGTAAGCTAAGTTCTTTAGTGTAACTAGTTTTGAGAGCTAGCTTGCGTCGGGTCTAGTGGTTAGCGAGGCTCTTTAATTAGTCTTTGAGAGCTCACTAACTTAGTGTAGTGACATAGCCATTGTGTGGATAGAGATTATAAAAACTAGAATTGTGGTAGGTGGCTTGCATTTTTAGTGGGCTAGCGCAATATTCGCTTTGCCTCATTTTTGTCTAACTAGTTTGCCAAGTGTTATTGTAGAAATTTTCAATAGGCTATTCACCCCCCTCTAGCCATTAGGACCTTTCACCACCGACGCGGCATCACACCCCTGCAGGGAGGGTACACCGGCACGAAGGCCGGGACATGCATGGACAAGGTGGACTCGGCGGTAAAGGAAGAAGCTTGGGTGCTTGGGGCTCACCGGTGGGCTCGTCGGAGGCAGAACGCGTGAGGCCGGTGAGGCTCGATGCTATGACGTCCCGACAAGAAGGGCGAGGTCGTGGGTGGCTCTGGACTTGAACGACGTTGTGCTCTAGTGGCTCGTTGGTTGAAGGCGAGGTCGACCTCCACAGCGCTAATATGTGGTCACTCGACTTCGGTCGCTGCGGTGAGTTCATCGTCGCCGATCTAGCAAGGAAAAGGGCAGCAGCAGTCCGAAGGCTGGCCCAACAAGAAACCGTCGGGGACGGGGATAAAGGGTAGGCTTTTGGGTCGCGTGCTCACCAGGGCTTGAGGAAGGCAAATGGAGATGGCGATGGCTCGGTGCTGAGGCGAGGTGGAGGCAAGGCCGCGGTGCAGAGGAAGACGTGGCCCTGAGCAGTGCGGCTTCAATGGTTGCGACGGTCACCATGGTCGAAGGAGAGCCGGCGCCGGGGCGAGGAAACTCCTGCAGGCAGTCGGATGAGTGGGCGTCGATGGCTAGATATAGAAAGGTTGGGGCTTGGGTCACAGAGCGGCTCACCAGTGGCTTGGGAGGTTGTCGATCATGGAGCAGAGGCGGCACGACGCCGGCGGTCCATAGTGCGGCGTCGCGAACGACGTCTCGTGGCGTGGTGCTGAGGAACGGCTGGGCTCAGCGAGGTCGACGCATTCTTGTGCTGCGAACAAGACGATGGTGAAGGCTGGGACGGACGACAAAGCTTCTACGGCAGGAAAATGGGAAGCTTTGGTCTTGGGGAGGCTCACCGACGGCTTGCGGGTGGAGGTGCGGTGGTGGGCTGGCTCGGGGTCACAGTCGTGGCGAGGCGAGGCCGCGGTCGTGGGTCGAGGACGCGGCCAGGGTCGTGGGCTGCTCGAAGAGGATGGAGGCAGGGTCGCGTGGCCCCGTGGTGATGAAGGCTCGGTGCAGGGTTGCAGGTAGAGCTTCACGGTGGCGGCGTGGTCACGCTGTCACGCCCTCAGGGCGTCTCGGCCATGGCGGCCTTGGGCTAGGAAGGGAGACAGAGAGGATGGGGCTGCGGCAGCTAGGAGAGGGAGAGGGCAAGGGTGAGGGTGGTGCTCGGCTTTTATATAGGCCAGCGGCTAGGGCGCGGGGCTCTGGGCGTCCGAGCCCGTGGATGTGATGGCCACCGCGACATGGCGTCCATCTAGGGCCGGAGTAGGTAACCAGTGGAGAAGGTTTTGGAGTGCTCCAGAGGCACCGCGAGCGTGCTAGGGTTCGCGGGGTGACGCGTTCTACGGGCGACGGTGATCCTCGGAGGTCGTGCTGCCGGACGCGTGGTGAGCATCCACGGCACGGGCAGGTGGCGAGGCGGGGAAACTTCCAAAGGGAGCATGTCGCGGCGCGGTCCGCGCGGTCAAGGCGTGTCGCGACGTGATGCTCCCTCGGCCTCTGACGGAGTGCAGTATGGCGGCTCTTCTGCTCGAACGGAAAACAGAGGCACGAGGGGGAATAGCAGAGAGGAGACGACGCGTTGGTACGGAGAAGAAGATGGGAGGAGCAGTTAATCCGTCTGACAAGAGGGTCCTACGAATGGCGTCCTTCTCCTACACGCGAGGGGACGGCGGCGCCTTCGGGCGCGTGACGCGCACGGGAGAGCGTGGGGAAGGGGAGCTGGGCTGCTTAGCTGGTACTTGATCTGGGCTGGCTGGTTCCATCAGCATGGGCCGAAAAAAGGGGAAGGAGAGTGGTCTAGGCCGTGGTCTTGGAGGGACGAGCTGGGCTTAAGGGGGTGCTCGGCCAGATAGGGCCTGCTGGCCAGGAGACATAGGAGAAGGGCTTTCCCATTTTCTCTAGGGATTTAGGAAGAGAGGCTACCTCCAAGCACAAACAACACAAGAACCAAATCACACATGCATGCTTAGGCTAAATGCGGTGCATCAATTATGTGTAAACTCAATTTGAAGAGGATGAGGAGAGTTAGGTTTTTGTTTTAGGAAATAATAAATCATGAGTGCGGGTTGCAAGATGAATTCGAGTGCGCTCGAATTCAACCAAGGTTTTAATTTTTCCTCGAAAATATTTTATTTGAAAACACATCTTGTCATGTAGGTGATCAATCTTCATGACAAGCAGTTCGTTGTAAAAAGTTTTGAAGCTCGGATTTTGAATTTGGGGTGGGAAGGGAAAACATTTGACTTATGTTTGACCTAATATGTACATGCAACACATATTTAGGCAAAAAAAATTAAAAAGTTGGGATTTTTAAGTTGCACAAAAGTCCGGGTTGTTTCACTAACTAGCAGATTTCTATGCAATTCCATAAAACCATATATTAAATCAGTAATCTCCATTCCGTCATTCTCCATCCCGTCATTCGAAGGTAACTAGAACGCAACTGAAGAGCTCACATCCATAGGGAAAGCTTAGGCGTTGCTATCCGTTACAAATTCAGATGCTCGAATTGAATAATCGTCATTGTCTCCTGGGCTCTCTTCGCCTGCCCCGCTTCCCACACCCACAAGCTAGCAAGCATGCCTTTAAATCTTGAGCCGACCTCCACAGCTAGCAAGGCCTGCTTATTAGTTCTACGCTGCCACTATTGAAGCCTAAAGGCTACGCCAACTGCGAAGCCTCCGCTACTACGTTCCCATCTCTCCGTTAATCAATTCATCACAGGCAATCTACTACTACTACAACCAGCCGGGATGCCGACCAACGAATCTCTGGTGACTACTGCACTCAACCGGGATGCCAACACAACTAATCTGGTGATATGACTTCGTCGGCAGTTCCATCAGACGCGTTCACTGCATCCTGGTGACGACGGCCTAGCAGTGGTTGCACTCTTCAGTTTCATGGAGTTCTCTGCTAGATCAGGTGAATGCTTTTCCAGACTTAACAGCAGTGCATTATGTATATTATCTATTTCTTCAAAAGAAATTGACAGCAGATCCTGAAACTACTCATCCGTCGTTCTCCATGTGGGTTGTTCATTGTAGTCCTATGCTATTTTCTCCCTTTTGCTCAAACAGTTGATGCTGGTAAAAGGAAACGATGAAACTGAAGTGATGTTTACTTTCATATACTTTTTATTTTCAAAAGTTCTATTTTTTTTAAAAAACTAAATCGGGATAAATTTGTACAATAGTTCTTTAAAAGGTGGACAAGTAGAATGGTGTTACTCTTTGTCGTATCCATGCTATTATATATTGTTTCTCTCAATTTATCCCTCAAAGCAACTAGATTTTTTTAAAAAAAAAAAGCAACCAGGAAGCCGATTCTTCTATAGATTTCAGGCTACTGAATACTGACACCATTACTACCGATAAGGTCATAAGGCGATAAGAAACTCAAGAACTGCTTTTTGTAGGGTTTAGGGTAACAACTATCTGAAATTACACTCCACCAAGAAGTGTTCATCTGGTACCGAGTACCGACCTACTCCGGGGTAACAACTGTCTTTCCTGCTTCTATTTGAGTCAGTACGCAGTCAACTTTTATTTCTTTATCTTTTCGCAGGTGAGCCGTGAGGCATACTCCTTTCACTAAATTTGTATTGGAAAGCTCAGATAAACATGTCTGCCTGTTCCAGCTCTGCGAAATTATCACTACTTTTTTCCGCAGGTGAGGCATAGTCCTTTTTTCTGGCTGCACTTGTAAGACCGGTAGTGAAGATGTGGCAAACTGGCGACTGACATTGAAGGCGAAATGCAGGGACCGGACTTTTAGAGGTCGAACTCTTTCTTACGAGTTGTATGTCCGTGTCGTCTGAGGATGCCGACGCCGGCTGACGCGAAGTTGGCATCGACGAGCACCTTGTCCCAGAGAGGTTGGGACTGAGGTTAAGGTGGCGCGGGCTCGGAGACGAGGTGTCCTCTGCGACCAGGGCTGCTACCATGACTAGGCCACTAGCATTACTCCTGATTCTCTTCTCCGTTATACGACTAGCTGACACTTTTACGACAGGAATGAGTAAAGAGATGCTAGTCTAAGCCAAGCCACGTTCGTAACTCCGCCGTCACCATGCGGTTTGCATCAAACAGATTTGCGAACTGGCCTTCTTATTCTTGCTTCCATTTCTTTTCATTTTGCAATAAAATACATATTCCTTTGTTTGTCCTACAAAAATGTATCGGATATTGATGCATATTTTTAGGGTCTTAAACATAGCTTCCATAGCACCTTAACAGATGAAACACGAGCCAAAGGCAACAGGTGCTTTAGCTTTCTGCAACTGTCGAGATATAAACATAGTGATTCCCAGAGCTCCATGGCGCCGTTGTCACTCAACTCACAAGATAGCCGTATCTACTCCCTGCTCCAGTCCAATATGCCAAGCCTACTCCAGGAAGCCAGACGGCTGATCCGGTGATCCCAGGGGCTCGGGGCAAAACCTAGAGAAGATCTATTTGCTTCTGCACAATTTCCCTGACGAATCTCATCTTGTTGGCCATTCTTCCTGCCCGTGCATCCAGGAAGGAACAGGCACGCTAGTTCATCCAAGAAGGAACAGGTATGCACTGAAGAGAGTGTAATGTTTTTCTGATGCTTGCAAGCTCCAATTTTGAAGGCATGAACTGTCGTGCGGATGAGGTTTCATCTGCTTGGCCAACATCACTAACAAAACAGCAGCAAGTGGTGCATCTTTCAAACAAGTATTGGTTGATGAGCTATGAATTCTCAGGGAAGACGGTCTGGATGAACTTCAAGAAACGCTCTGAGTAGAACTGGGGGTCCACAGCAGAGATTGAGACCGAATCATATTGCATGGATTTGACAGCATGCTCGATTTTCTTTGTCATGTTGTACTCTTGCAATATGTCAATGATGCCCAGGTAGAGGACGACATCATACACCTCACGAAATGGTTTGCTTTCATCTTCCTTAGGGATTTGCTCTGCCCTTGCAGGCATGTTAACTCCTAGCTGGATCTGAAGCCTAACAAACATAAGAAAGGCATTAAAAAAAGAAGAAGCTGTAATTCTCCCCCTTTGAAACTACAAGCACTGTGCCAGTGCAACACAATTTCCACAAGCTACTTGAGTATTTGAACTACAAACAATTACCTGGCTGTACCAGGCAGCAGAAGGTCTACTTCGCCAAATCCAGCAGCTGATGCACGCAAACGGCTGCCTCTTATGTGAGGACCAACAACAACACTGTTCTCACCACTGCTTTGAACCAAGACTAATCCTTCTGGATAGCTAAGGGCATCATCTTCTTGAGCATCTGTGCCAACCATTTTTGACCAAACATTATTAGCGCACCAAAAAAGGGGCAGACCCAGTGCCGGAGGCTCCCACATGAGTGGGGTCTGGGGAAGGGAAAAAACGAGGCAAGCCTTCCCCCCGCAAAATCTGCGGAGAGGCTGCTTCGAACCCACCACCTGGTGACTCAGTGAGACAGCTCTCACCACTGCACCAGGCCTGCCCTTCAAAACATTAGCGCACCAGTCTTAAAAAAAATTAACATGGAAATGCACAAGTTAAAGCAATAAAAAGAGGCATTGCAGATCAATAGCAACTATCAGACATATTTGTACATCACACAAGACAACTTAAGGCTGCCTAGCTCAAACATGATTTGGAAATTAAGAAAGTTTAGGACTACGCAACATGCTAAGGATTTCCAGGTAATTTTGGATGTTGGGATGCATAATTCGAGCTCCTTTTGAACAAAAATGAATTTAAAATGATCATTAGCTTGGCAACTACAGCCTACAGGCTCCAGCTGGACACAAAGAGTAGATATACTTCACTATTGAAATGAATCAATGAGTATTTTCCTTACACTCAGGGAGCAACATTTTATGGAAGGTGTTAGGCGTGTCCTTACTCCTCACCTTCTTCTGAAACAACAGTCAACCTATCTGCTGCCATGCTCCGGTGATAGGATGCACGTGTCCGCAAGTGCTGTGGAGCTCTATAATGAACACCAAGCAGTAGGCTGTAATCCATTATCCGCTGTGTTCTCAAAAAATCACTGTCTGTTTCAATCTGCCTGAAGAATAATCAACAGTATTTGAGATAAGTGTAATGTGATCACATAACAGAACACATAAGAAGCATGATTTCTAGAGAAAATATGCTCACTTAAGTAGAGCCTCACGCCAGGAAGGTTCAAGATAAAAGGAATAGTTAAGATCCAAATCCTTCAGAGTTGTGTTCTCGTCAATTTCAACTTTGTCAGTAGAGCGGCCTAAAGATGAGCCTTTCAAATCAAACCTCCGGTGAATTCTCAATTCAGTGCAAAACATGTTTCCCATTACAACAAACCGGAACTGCAATTTGCAGATATTAAGAAGGATCATTACATTAAAAAGGAAGGGAAAAAACTAAACTAAAGAAACCTTAGATGAAATCGGTGCTGATGTCAATCATTACCTTTTGACCACTAGAAGGTTTCACCCTGTGGAGGCCAAAAAACTTAGTTATGAGGGTGTTCTCATAGGTACGGACATGATCATAATAGTTTGGAAGCATTCGTAAAAGAACCTACAGGATAGTATAGAGTCATGAAAAGTTCAATTTCGCTTCCTAGGCAAATGGCCATACTATACATGCACAAACTATCCAACAATCATGACAGCTAAGAAATACAATCTCTGTAGTCTAAATAGATAATGGACCTGCACTTCAGATTTTCGAAGAGTCTTAATCATGAATCTATCATCTTGTGACAAGAAAAAGACACTTCCACTCTTTCCAGGGGAAGATAGTTCCCTAAGAGCAGAATTTCCGCATATGGAGATCATATAGTCTGCAGCATCAATCTTGAACATCTCTCTCAAATTCCTACAAAAGTGGATCAATATTGTGTTTTAAAGTATGAGTCTGGAACAGAGAGAATATTATAATTTAAATCAGGAGAAACAACAAAAAGAATATGTCAACAAGAGGCCACAATGAACAAAATTGTGTTAGAATCTAAAGGTCACTTGATTTGCAGTGGATAAGGACATCACATCTTTTTTAGATGCACATATTGGCATAAATGTCAGAGATGCGGACCTGAAAACCATGGGACAGTAGTCTTTCCATTTAAAATCTTCCGCTGAATGTGAAGGAGTAAGCCGAGATCCTTCTTTTGGGAAGTTCATCCAGAAACTTGCTCTTGGTCCAAAATCTGAAGCATGAACTTCACGTTTTCGAATTGGTGTAATCTTTCCAACTGTGTACCTAAGTACAACAAAACGTTGCCGATTTCAAATATAATTAAAAAACAATCTGTAAACATCATACTCTGGATTTAATTAAACAACATGTATGTTGCAGGAGCTAGCAGTTCCTAACACGAAAAGCGCAGGTTGCAAGCTGGAGGCAGTAATCACTACTTGCAGTAATTCATACTTCTCAATGTACCATGCAAATGGCACTACAAACTTTGAATGGGGCGAGTTCCAAACCATATCTGTAATGTGTTTATGAGATATACAATCTTTTGCATTTTTTTTTCAAACAGCAACCACTACTTGCTGGTGCTAGTACATCACTCAGACCTTACATCATTGCTCTCTAGAAGCTAAAGAATAAATGATACCAACCAATTTTTTTAAAACACATCATTAGTTGCACAAGCCTGATGACAAGGGACCTGTTATTATATATGGCATGATATTACTACATGGTTGCAAGAGAGGATTATTCTATAAACAAGAACATTCAGTAGGGAGTAGCTAGGCCAGTAATAGCTGAACAAACAATGAACAGTAAAAAAAGAATGCAAACTGAAACCATGATCTCAGGAGGTGCTACCTGATTCCAATCTGCAGGCTGAGCATTAAATCATAGCTTCTGTGTCCCTTAATTATTGTCTCTCCAGGCTTTTTTGTGTCCCTCACTATTTTCTTCTGGCGGCGTTTTGTCTTCTTTGAGGAGTCTGAAAAACTCCTGTCAAGAACCACCTCACTGATTAGAACACCTTGCATGTATTCTCTTTCCAGTATGGGCAAACGTGAATCACTCAAGTTTTCCAAGCTTTCTAGGCCAGAACTTTCACTCGATTCATGGCCAATAAACTTTTCAATAGCCACTTCAAGACTCCACCGTCTTTCCAAAGACACGTTCTTCAAAGGAGGCTGCTCAGTTGAATTCCTTTTGTACACAACATCTGAAGATTGCCTAGTCATACCAACCTTCATGTTCCCCATGTCAACCGAGGAAGAGTGAAGTATGCGTGAACCATGATTCTGCTTTCTAATGTCAGGCAATACACCACGGTTTCTTAGATTATTGATATACAGCTCATCGTTAACAGGAACTCTGCAACCGTTCGGATAGAATTTACCTTTCCCATCCTTCAGTCCCCTTGTCCATGTTCCAATATAATACCCGCATTCATTCCATGTATAGATTCCATACCCATGCATCATGCCATCCATCCAGTTACCCTCATATGAGTCCCCATTTTTCCATGTAAGAGTTCCTTTCCCTGACATCTTGCCACTTTTCATGTTGCCAACGTAAGTGTCCCCATTCGCCCATGTGTACTTCCCATGACCTACTATTTCTCCCTGAATCCACGAACCTTCAAACATGTCTCCATTTGGATATGTCTGATGTCCAAGCCCATGCTTGCAATTCAACTTCCACCGTCCCTTGTAGATGATTTTATCTGGACCCGTATAGGTGCCTTCACCGAATACGTAGCCACCAGAATACTCACCCTCATAGGTAGCTCCAGATGGCCATCGCGTCTTTCCTTGCCCATGCCTCATCCCTCTCCTCCACTCACCCTCATAGGTGCAACCATCTGACCAGCGATACTGGCCTGAACCCTCTGGTGTGTTCCCCAACAATGTGCCGGAATAAATATCTCCATTAGCAAACCTGATCTCCCCAACTCTGAAGCCAGGATTTGTTCCAGCAGCAGTTGAATCTTGGCCATTTCCCAAACTGGCCAACACCTCCTTGTCTATGTTGCAACTAGTGTCTCGGAATAAGTCAACCCTTGCAGAATGGGAGACCGCTTCTAGCTCATTTCGAAGAGCCACAGGGGCTGTCATGCATAACCCCTTGGAGGACTGATCCACAAAAATGCAAAAGCTAATATCCAAAGCACTGCCTGAGAAAGGTTAGATGAGATATGTAAGCCATACTATTTATAAGATGCACTGGAATTAACCAAGTTATAAACATTCCATTTTTAGGAACTTTTTTCAACAAATTGTTACAAGGTTAAAGAAGGATGCAGAGAGGCTACAATGAACAATCTGTCCTACTGAGAGAACAATAGGAGACACCCTGGCGTTAATCTGGAATACTTGATCCTAAATATATATGTTTGAAGGAATTTCGCTCAATCATGCTGAATTTACTATGGTTCTTTCTTATTTACCTTATTTCATGCATAAGCTGAAAGGCCCTAATGAATGTTTGATCAATCCTGGTTAATCTGGAAGAATCCTGGTTTACCTTAAGGTGTTTCCTATTGTTCTCTCCGTAGCGCAGATTGTTTACTGTAGCATCCCTGTGCTTTTCTTTCATCTTACAATGATTTGTGGAGAACAATTTCTAAACATTTTAATCAAGGATAAATTGCAATTAGGAATTTATAGGTACATATCGATTCATATATGAACAGAAAAATAGGCTCAAAACTACCTCTAACCCATGCTCTACACAGCTCAGCCTAACCATGAGCTACACATACTAAAAGCAAGTATACTAGAGACAACACCGACATGGTTCAGAGTCTGAGAATCATGAATATAGTCTTTTTTTTTCTTTTCTTTTTACCTTTTCTTAAGAAAAGCAAAACAACTGATCATGTCTAATTCAGTGAGCGGAGGTACATACATGATCATTGTAGTTTTGCATGGTTCTAATCGTCAACTGTGAGTTTGATTTTCAGAAGAGTTACAGGACAGTAAGGAACGGGGGCAGGCATACCTCACGACTTTGGAAGGGGAGCTCGCTGGAGGGGATGGAGAGGCCTCGTCGCCGGCACTACCTCGCAGACCTGCAGAGAGAGGAAGAAGAGGTGAGCACGGAGAGGATCCGTGCGGCTAGCGGAGGGACAACTCTAGTCTCCATGTGAAAAAAAAGGGACAGTGGAGGCAGGGGTGCGCCGCCAGAGCAAGGGGAGGGGAGGAGCGGATGCTGTACTGCTGTGGACGGCGCAGACCTCGCCGCCGGATCCACGAATCGCGGCACACCGATAGGGATCCAGCCGTGGGAGGAGGCGCTGCACGTAGACTCACCCGGAACGGAGGATCGGAGGTAGCTTGCCGGGGAGGAACGGGTTGGCCGGAGGAGGCGGTGAGGCTCCCGGCGTCTGGAGGCGGCGTAGTGCAGCCTGGGAATGAGGAAACGGGAGGCGTGCCCGTGTGTTGATCGCCGGACGGAGCCACGGAGGCGTCTGGTCCACTAAGGCTGAGCTGCTGCGGCAGACTCTCTGCAAGTCCGCGAGTGGATGCTGCGGGCTCTGGCCTCTGTGGGCGAGAGCAGGGCAGGTAGTAGACGTAGACGAGGACGCCGGCGGTGGTGAGCGATTGGATTTGGCCTCTTGTCTTTGGACCCGCTCGCCGATCGTGGTCGTGGTGGAAAAAAAGGGGAGCGAAAAGCTAGATGATTGAGAGATTGAAAGGGAAACAACACACTATTATAAGTAATTAAGTACCTATAATGGACGACGTTTACAGTATTTTTATTGATACTTACTCACTAATCTTTCCATCTTTTGGCTGCGGTGCCTATATTAGCCCAAATTAAGTAAGTAGGTGTGACATGTCAATTTGGCCGTGATTGGGTACGAGGCCAAAGGCAAAATTTCATGTACTACCAGAACTTGAACTGCTAAAATAATACTTCCTTCGTCATGACACGTTCCATCAGAGGTAAAGTCATGCTAAATATATTGTCAATTGTTAAGAGAATTAATATCATCTTATAGCTACTCTAAACACGTATCTATTGATTTAAGTTTTATGCCATAAATTTGCACATTATTTAACTAACTGTTGATTAAAGTGTAAAAAAATTCAATAGTCAGATATGTTTATTGTTTCTTGACGGAGGAAGTATAAGATACTCCGTGGTTGAGTGATTAAGTTTATTTGGCTTGATTTTGAAGATAAATGCCATTTTCTTTGCCATTAGCTTGGATGGTCCAGCGTAGAATGTATACAGTCTGTTCGCTTGTTGTTTCAGTCAAAACTTATCAGCCAGTCAACATTACTTTCCTCTTACAACAAACCAGTATCAATCGGACTTATCAGTTCAGCAACCAACCAGCGAACAGGCCCGTAAGACTGCCGTTGGCACCGCCACGGCGGCTTCATTGGAGGGAGGCAGTGACGTTTTGAGAGAGGGAGGGACGGCCGGAGTCATTGGCTTGATTAAGATACATCTCTCTCTCCATCTCGTCGTCCGGTGCAGCACTAGCACGCATCTAGTGATGGTATGAGCAGAGTGGTGCCTTGCAATTCTTTTGTTTCGTTTTCTGTTACCTAGGCGATCGAAGGCTAGATACTTTGTTAATTGTATACGAGGCAAGGCGGGGTAGCAACCACGTGAAGTCAACGCCTGTATGAGCCCACATGCTAGTGCCGTGGAGTTAGCTCTGCTCCCCCAGTTCAGAAATGGTAATCGTATTTGACCAGAGAAAAAAAAACTAACTTTATAAATTTTGACCAACAATTAGTCAAATTGTATGAAAGTTTGGAACTTAAAACTTGTATCAATAAATTTATGCTAAAAGTGTCTATAAGATGATATTGATTTTTAAGCCATTGACTTTATATTGTAAGAAAATTAATTATCAAAATCTATTTTGTATGACTTTTTCTCTAGTCTAATACTATTACCATTTTTTAAGCAGGGAGAGTAAACATTAGCAATAAAATTAGTATTAGTGGATTAAACAGACATGCTAATTATTAGTTGAACACCAACAATACTATATGAAATATTCCATGATGACATTTTTAGGTAGAGGGAATACATAACAATTAATTGTGTTCAGCGGCTTACAAAACAATAATATGATAATGATACAATGCTTCATATGAATTATTTTTACATGCCTATTCAATGTTATTATAGGGACGTGATAGTCTTATTTATAGTATTATACTCCCTCCGGCCTAAGATAGACTAGATTTTCAGTTGTCTTAAGATCTAGATTTGACCAAGTTTGTATAAGATATAGTATTAACATCTACCATATCAATGAGGTAAATTATGATAATACATTTTATAATATATCTATTGAAGCTTATTTGATGTTATAATAATTATTTTTTCTATAAGTTTAATCAAACTTAGGCTGATTTGGCTTAGGACTACTAAACATTTCTTATACTCCCTTCATTCCAAATTTTAAATCGTTTTAGTTTTTTTAAGTAAATAGCTTTTGTTATGTATTTAAACATATATATTTAGACATATAACAAAAACTATATAATTAGAAAAGCTAAAATAACTTGTAATACGGAGTAGCTTAGAACGGAGGAAGTATGATACAATACAGTATGATTAGCCAAATGTTGTACCCCCCCCTACGGCCCTACCCACATGCCGTTTGCAAGCGAAGGTTTAGATCAATCGATGGACCAGGTCTCGGGCGTAGTTCATTAAGTACCACCGAGGAGATGTATGATTAAGGCTCAATCATCGATGGATAGATAGAACAACAAAATATATATTTGTTTTTTTATGCCTCAACTCTTCGAGTACAAGTTGTAGTATCTGAACTCACGCACTAACTCACACTACCACACACGCAAACTCACACATATCCTAATACGCAAACTAGACCTACACCTACACAAAGAGGCTTCAGTGACTTCGCACGTGACGGGCACGTCACTCTAGTGACGCATCCACATGTAATGCATCCACATGTGAGGCTGCAGTACCCAAGACACGCCCGGCGGCTGGCACACCTGGCCAGGGAGCCAACCGAGCGTAGCTCGGTCCTCAACAAAATATATATTTGTTGGAGTTGCAGATAGACTCTCCAGCGAGCCAACCGAGCTACGCTCGGTCCTCAACAAAATATATATTTGTTGGAGTTGCAGATAGACTATAAAACTACTATAATATAATTTCGGAACTAAGAAGTCTGCTGCTCTTATCCCGGCCGGCTAAACCAAACGAAGCAAACTTATCGCAGAGTGCTTCCTCTATTTTTTAATAAATCAATCTAAAAAGTTATCTTATATAAAAAAATTTGAGGTTTAATTGAATTTATAGAAAAAACGCTGAGATTTGCGATAACATTAGATACATCATAAACTATATTTTCATAATATGCTCATTTGGTATCCCAAATATTTATAATTTTTTTTAAATTTAGTTAAACATAAAAAGTTTAACTTATGATAACTCTAGTATAATTGATTTATTCAGGGCCGCAGGTTATATATACACCAAACGAAGCAAATTTATCACAGAGTGCTTCCTCTATTTTTGAATAAATCAATCTAAAAAGTTATCTTACATCAAAATTTTTGAGGTCTGATTGAATTTATAGAAAAAATGCTGAGATTCGCGATAACATTAGATACACCATAAACTATATTTTTATAATATGCTTATTTGGTATCCCAAGTATTTATAATTTTTTTTATAAATTTAGTTAAACATAAAAAGTTTAAATTATGACAACTCTAGTATAATTGATTTATTCAGGGCCGCAGGTTATATATAAACAGTTTTATCAATATTCTATTAGAGAAAGCAAGCAACAGAGTTACAAAGGTCGCTTTCGGGTGTGCTACCGTGCCGGCAGCACATCTGATGTCCAATGCATGGGATGGAATTACGTGCAATATGTATTTGGAAGCACCTCAGCTGCCTCCTAATAACATTGTCCATCTATTTCCTTCGTGTTTCTTATGCGTGCTGTGACACTGGAAGCTAGATGTAGGGTGTAGGCACTGGCACGCATGATGTGGATCGTCTCTACTTGTCTCGTAAATCACCGCTCACCACTCTACGCGTAACACGAGACATAGACATATGTGGATGGTGTTGGATTTAATTGGGCTTAGCTTATCATATGTTCAACTAAATCAAAATAAAATTTAAAGCCTAGAATAAATACTATGTGCAATAAAGGTGTAATCCATATAGGGACTGACTAGAGATTGAATCAACTTAAATATGGATCTATTGTGAAATTGAGAGAGGTGAAAGGTACCCTACACGAGTCAAGGCCGACCCAAGCAACAACTCTCTGGTGCCTTCGGCACTGGTCCTGCTTCAAGGTACATTCTCCTTTGTTTCTTTTTCATATAAATATAATCAGTATGCTTGTTAGCATTGTTAGCGGGTTAGTCATATCCAAAAAGAATAAGATCACACCTACACATGATTGGCACGATTACCTTACAGTTTTTCTAGATTAGTGAATTGAGTTTCCACATGGCCTCTATGGCTCTATGAACACAGCCTTACGAGTTTCAGCATGGATCGGAGTATTTAATTTTTAGTTTCTTCGTCATTTGCATCCTCCCCCCCCCCCACCCCCACCAAATTTTGGCCTTTGGCTTTTTGAGAAACGGCATGGTTAGCGCCGGACGTTCGGACGGAGACAGCGTCTAGGCGCCCATGCCAGCCTGCCCCCTCGTCCGCTAATCCTCCCCGCCGCCGCGCGCGCCTCCGCCCTTGTCGCTATGCGCAAGACACGCCCGCATTAACTCGCCTTTGACGCGCAGTCCGCCCCATCGACCCCAGCGCTATCGCGTGCCACGTCCGCCGGCTCGCCGCGCCCTATTCCCCAGCGCTTGTGCCATTCCGCCATCACTCCCCGCGCCCCTTGACTCTCCGAGCAACATGAAACACTTGAATGCGACATACGTCGTCTGAAACAGATGGAATATTTGGAACATGTATTTGCAACATATGTGTAAAACATACGCAACATCTAGATAAAAACACTTGCAACTTGCAACATGAAAACACTTGCTACAACATAAGACTGAAACAGATGAAACATTTGAAACATACTATTGCAACATATATTCAAAACATATGCAGCATCTAGATAAAACACTTGCAACTTGCAATATAAAACATGTGCGGCAACATAAGATTGAAACATATGAAACATATTGTTGCAACATATGTGTGAAACATATGCAACATCTAGATCAAAACAATTGCAACATACGCTTAGAACGGATGAAATATTTTGAACAAATGCTTGCAACATGCCTCTGAAACACTTGCAACATTGCAACATGTGCAACATCCCCGATATGCTTTTGCGACATTCATATGAAAAAATTGCAACATACCTCTAAAACGTCTAAAACACTTGAAACATACATCTACAACATAGGGGAGGGGAGGCCTGGGGACCGTCGGGTGGGAGTCGGCGGCAAACAACGACGCCTGAAACACCACTAGCATCCGGCCGCGCTTGTGGGTGCCCTTGGCTCAGCTGGGGACGACCCGAGGCGCCTTGACACATGCGCCCAGTGGCCATCGACAGGGGCGGCTACGGTGAGGCATGCCGGCGGCATTAGGGGTTGGGGAAGAGGCTGGGGAGGTGCTCTGCTGTCAGCGGATGCGAGATAGAGAGCGAGAGATGGGGAGAGCAGAGGCTGTGCGAGTAAGTTGGGGACACGGCGAGGGATGGCCACGGTGGGTGGGCCGCACGACGCAGGGGTCGAATCCGCGTGGGCTGGGCGAGCGACGGGCGGGTGGGAGGGAGCAAGTGTCGCTAGCGAGGCGCTCGTCGTAGGCCAGCGCGGGCGGAAGCGGCGAGGCGGAGTGAGGCACGCAGCGTCCGGATGGGGCGGACGCCTGTGGCCAAGCATTATCTTTTGAGAAAACAATCAATTTGCTTTTCAAACAAAACAGTTTAACATATGACTTCTGACGCAAAAAAAAAATCTATGTTAGTTCCACATGGCGGCTGCCTTGGGCTGATTTTTTTTTAGCAAGCGCGGTTTGGAATCAGTTCTCCTAGGATTCTATGCTTTATTACGACGGAAAAACCAAAGCTTAAAACTAGCTGGTTGCACAATAAAGAACCAAAAAGGACCGAACAGAGCATTATCATCTTCATAGTTTATTGACTCAAATTATTCGTAACAAAGGGTATTATAAAAGGATAATGCAACTTGACTACTTGAGCTACCTATAAACGATGACTGTATATTCCTACTACTTACGTAGTGCACACAAAGGGTATGATTTCAAATTGTGGACGATACTAAACTAGAGTTGTTAGCAGCTAACGCCCGGCCCATGGCGCGACAGTGACATATTTGAAATTTACTGACATGCTAACAACCATTCTCGTTTCTTAATCTGTATAATCAGGTTGGCACTTGCTCTGTACTGGTTTAAGAGGAATCGTATAAACAAAGTGGCGATCTGCAGGAATAAGATCCGTAACACAAATAAAACAAACCGTATCATCACTGTTAGCTTATATATTCTGGTACATTGCATCTAGGACTAAAGCAAGCTTTGAACGGATGCTGCTTATAATCTGATCCAGTTGGTTTATTATTACAAGGGAAAGCTATCTTTCACTCAGTCAAGTAGTCTGTACCTTTCCAAGACTCATTGCTTCAACATCCCAGGCTCAGTTCACGCACCGGGCTGTCGTTTTGATTTTCGTAGGTTAGAGTGCAGGTTGGGAGATCACCAGAGTTTTCTTGTGGGCATAACATGTACTACTGCAGAAACATTCTTGGAGGTGCTATTTTTTTTCAGGAAACAGTTTGAGTACTTTCAAACCGTCCCTAGAAATACAGTATAAGAGGTCAACTAGGAACGGGGTACATCAACGGATCCAATAATTCAAGTGTTTAGAGTATCTTCAATTCCATCCATTGCGCCTACTTCCATTTTTAGCAAACTTTGGTACATGACATGTAAAGTGATATCAAGTAGCCGCGGGACACTAGAAAAAAAATACATTTGACTAGTGGACACTTTGACTTGGGGCTAAATTTCTTATGAACACTGTCGTGATTAAAATAATAGTTTTTGGGCTAAGTAGAAGAGAGAAAGGTGATGAAATGCCTTATTTGCCCCTGGCCCTACTGGTTAGACCCATTTTTTTCCTCCATTCGATTCCCTTTTCTTATGTCTCCTTTCTATTTCCTATGTTTTTATGTGAAAATGAACTATTCATGTGAAATTCCTTCACAATATAATTCTGTGTGCACATGCACGCCTTGTCGAAGTCACATGTCGTGCTAGAACACTCTTAGGTACATCTCATAGGAGTACGAGCTCATTAGAAACAGGTAAAGTTGAAGGAAAAGAAGCTCCTCGGTGGTAGAGAAGGGCACTGTCAATAGTGTAGCATGGCACAAGTGAGAGAAAATGGGTGGGAAGGGGTGGGTGAAAGGAATTGAAGAGAGACGACAAACCTAGATGGAGGCGTTGAAGGAAAAGAGAGGGTAGGACACTCAGACATCCTCCATGAGGGTGAGGGTTGGTACCACTAGAGAGAAAGATGGTTACGGGTTGTTATGAGCTTAATGCTAACAAAATGAACATCCCTAAGGCATCAGCCCTAATGTTTGAATGCATTTCCTTAATTGGTTTCCAAAGTCCATGAATAGCCTTACTACCTCCAATCATATTGTTTCTTGTTCAGATTAGCGACAATCTCGTCTAGAAGTTCATGTTGAGAATCTTCTAGCTTTGCATTAGCACTGCTAGCTTCGATTTATGATTACTTATGAGGTTTGTATATGTGATGCCAATTCTCTATCCATGACAAGAATCTTCTAAGTCTGTAATTTTAGGACAAAATTGGGCACAAATTTAATCATGGTTCAACTTCCAATCCAATTGAAATTTAACATTTCTAGATGAGGAATTAGAGAGAAGAGAAAAGCTCAAAACGTTGATTCACGGTGGGAGAAAAGCTAAAATTGTAGATTCATAGTGGAGTCTTGATTCTAGCTAGATCTTTAGAGAATGGTGGGGAGTTCCCGACTACAATGCTATGAACGCTATGAAGAATGGATGAATGTCGGAAGGGGTGTGTGAGGTTGCAAGATGGTTGTATAGGCCATAGGTGTAGGTCTAAATTAAGAGGGTGTACTTGGTGTTATTGGGTCATGGTCTGTCGGGGTCATGATCCCCGGGTGTCTCAAGGCATTAATAACGGGCAGGCCAGACAGCCCACGAGGAATGACCGAGGCCCAGCTAAGCGGACCGGGCCAATCATTGAAGCCGAGGTCGGCCATGACCCCATCCTCTTTCCTTAGCCGCACGCTACGCGGCAACTCATGACCTCTTGCCGTCCTGACCCCTGGGAAGGGACGGGAGAGATCGAGTCTAGCCAAGCGTGCCTACTCCAATAGGAGCAAGCATGCCGCACTGACCTCGCAAGGACTGAGGGGACAACGGTCACCTCGGTCCGGTCAAACGCCATCACCATGCCACGCAACAAAGAAAAGACAACACCACCAAGCGGTGACGGTAGGTATGGAGAACCACTATCCAAATACGGTCCGACAAGACATTTGTACGATCTCACTCGCTACGGGATGGGATCCACGATGATGGCCTTGACTTAGAGGCCATCCAAGACAACGCAGGCCATGACCTCAGAACTCAGGATCATGGCCACCAACTCCACAAGCATCAAGACGATCGACGACCCAGGGGCTGCTACCTACTCTTGTACGATGCCCCGGACGATTAGGAGGTGACGACGAAGACCACGGCAAGACCACGTCCCGCAGGACGGCTGGCAAAATACTGTTGTGCCCACAGTACCACCATGACAGGCACTATGGCACCACGTCACGCCATGTCATGATGCGAGCACAAGACCATGACGACAACCACGTCCAGACATGCACCACAAGACGGCGTAAGTTGCAAGCCAAGTTAGCTAGGCCCCCATCTCTTAGGCTCATGACCTCTCGGTTGGGAGAACCTCCTTCTTTAACCTGGCCCCGGACTCTATATAAGGGCAGCCAAGGCCTCCTTTCGGGGCATCTTGACCCTCTCCTCCTATCATTCTCATTCTCACCGGGCTCTCAAAGCTTTCCTTTGGGCAACCCATCTCCTAGCTCTAGCTTTCCTACCTCTTTCACCATTCTTGCACCCCCATTGTAAGAACTTTAGAGCATTCAAGTGAGGAACACGCACTCGATCATCTCTGAGACTAGACATAGGGCTCGGCCTAAACCGGTATAAATCCTCATGTCTTTTGGATGCTACCATCGTCTTCCTAGAGCAGCATGACATTCGTATAAATTTACTAGTCCGGATTACAAAACACCGACAGTTGGCGCAAAGGGTAGGGGACAGTCGCGCACTCTCGTTCATTGAGAAGGAAGCGATGGCTCCTCACACCGTCGGTGGACTCGCTTATGGAATGGCCCACGGCGGCCACATCCATCATGAAAACCATGGGTTCATCGGCGTCAAAGGGCCAGCGCCCGCGTCTGCCTTTGGCCATGGCCCGGAACTCTGCTCTAGAGGTCTGGACCCCGCGGCTTACAGCGAACACACTCTCGGAACTGCCCTCAAGGGCTGCATCCTAGAGTTCACCTATATAGGGGGACCAGGGCCCTCTCTTCTCACTAGCTAGGGCTAGGCCTTCCACCCAGGAAGCCATAGGCCCATGGCTCATGGCGAGCTCACCCTCGAAATGGCCCTAGCCAGCCACACCCTCTTAGGGAACCATGAGATCGTTCGCAACCATGGGCTAACACCCATCACTAGCCTCTACCCCGTCCAAGCCCACCGCGTGGGAGGCTTGGACCCTACAGTAGAGCCGCGCCCTGAGCAACGCCGCCACCAGTGGGACACAGCGAGTTAGGGCACACACAAGCGACAAAACTGACCGTCGTCACGCGACATTGTCGTTAGTGATCAAGCAACCACCGGCGTCATGCCTTGCAAGGCCAAGCTCGAGAATCGAGGGCTAGCCCCACATGGCGGACCATCCATCCATCATGCTATTGCGTACTATCAACTTTTACATGGAGGCTCATGCATTCGAGGAAGCGGGCCCCTGAATGCACAACACGCCGCGCCGAGCGGACTAAACTGCATTGCCCTCAAAACCGCTTCCGTAGTGACAGGTCACGCTAGCACTTCACCAAGAGCGATAGCCACACCCAGAAGCAAAAATGCAACGACCGCGATGTCGACGCGCCAGGGGTAGTTCCGCGCTAGAACACGCGACCCCTCCTAGGCAAGGACCATGTAGGCCGGACATGAAGGAGTCACCCCTGGGGGATCGCGAGCCCGCCGAGGACGTCGAGCTGGCAAGGACCAGCCCAAGGCCGCCCGAGAGGTCGACCCACGCCAGCTATGACTGCTCTAAGTGATAAAGAAGCGCCCTCACCAACTCGCAGCCTAGGGACTGCAACAACTCTGCCACAAGCAAGTGCTTAGGGGCTCGTCACCCCCTCGAGCAAAGACGGCCAGACTCATGACAGCTTCCGATACATCGGTCAATCATGTCAACTTTGATCTTAGCCTCTCTACCTAGGCATGTCCACATACACGTGTAGGCTCACCTGTAGCTCCAAGAAACCTAGAGCCGACCCATAGAGCAAACCAAAAAGCATGATACCCGTGAATTCCATCCAAGTGTCACTTGACTCTTGAGTGACTCGATCCGACTTGCGCCAGCAGCCGAACATGACTCACTCACGGGGCTACATACATGGGCATGCCTAAACATACCTTGAGGCATAGCACAGCTTGTCATTGTCCCTGCGACCCATTTCGAGTTTCTTTTGATCATGTCACATGTCGCCGTGAATCAGTGACCTGTTCTTCAACTTCTTGTTTGCACTAAAAGGTCGCTCCGGCCAAGCCACATGGACCAGCTCCAATGGGGTGCTATCTCGCTCAAGGCAAAGAGAACAAAAGGAAGCAGAACACTCATCCTAAGCTCACTTTCTTCCTGCATCGCACTAGATCTGTGACCTTTTCCCGATGCCTTGCCGCACGGCTGGGTCGCGCACCTCTTAGCCTCGCGGACCAGCCCCTAGGCTAAAACGCGCACCTACGCGCACAAGGCCAAGAGGAATGACATACATCCCTAGCTCGAACTGGAAGAAAATGAGGAAACGACAAAATGACAAGCGAATGCGCCGATCACGCACCATATACACAAAGCCCAAACATATTCGTTATAGGAAGGTCATACACAAAACCCTGGTCACTTATAACCAAAACCCTCATACACTGAAAGTCTAGAGCTGGCGGTGGATGCAGGCAGCTAACACCTTACTCGCCAGAACCTCCACACCATGAGCGACGGCACTGCCGAGGGCAAGGATATCGCTGTCGGACTTCCCCAACGCATATCCTCGCCCAATGGTGTCAAAATCGACGCCGCCATAGTGCAAACCGACCGACGTCAAGGCAGTATGAACGCCACAGTGAATCCTCTCAGAGACCAGAGTATCCACGTGGAAGCAGGCCTTGTCCAGGCGAGACGCCAGCTAGGCATTCCCTCGGCCGGCACCGAGCACAACATCGCAGAGGGCCCTCCCGGAAGTGGTCTGTGCTACCAGTTGGTTGTCCATCTCCAACATCTTCTAGTTCACAACCACTTTCTCCTCCTGATCCGAGAGCGCCCTCATGCGCAACCCTAAAAAGAAATAGCTGGTTCACGACCAGGCACAATGACAGAATAGAGACACAATGCAGAGTAGAAGGGCACTCACCGCTACTAGCAGGACACAGTCTTTGGCACTTAGCTTCGAGGTGCAGACACCCCTGCTCGGTTATGTCCCAAGCAGCGCCAGCTGAGATGAGCTCTGTCTCTTGGATAGCCAACATGTCCTTGAGGTCGACCATCTAGGACGTCAGAGCCTCGATCTAGACCGAGCCTGCGCCTCCCGACGGGTCAGTTCCTCCCTCGACCTCTAGGAAGCCTCCAGCTCCCCATGCAAGCGCTGCACCTCGGCCTCCGCTGCATCTAGATGGCTGTGGTCTGTGGCACCCCCTGCTTTCTCCTGATAGGCTAGGTGCAAGAACCGGGATTTCTCCGTCGAAGTCCTCATCAGCCCCTACAGAAAAGGGGAGTGATCAAACGATCACAACAAGAACAGAAACAAACACGATGGACTCAGAGGAACAGAAGGTTTACCTACGCCTAGGCTACCACCTCGTCGGCCATCTGACGTTGGGCCTCTCCACCTAGCTAGGCAACCACGGTGATCGCGTCGTCCATCTTGGATAAGGTCGCTCGGACGCCCTCGTGGCTCTAGGAGGCGGCTTCCCTTGTGGCTCACTTGGCCACATCATCCACCATGAACAGAGCCTCGCCGGAGTTCATGGGGTGCGTCCAAATGAAGAAATCTTCACCCAGCTCAAGGTCGTCCTCATGAAGAGAAGGAGTCACCGTGGCCTAATCATTAGGAGCTGCTTCCACCGGCGGGGGGCCGGTGGCGGGTGACGAGCTGCGCCCCCCTCTAGATCAATGACTGCGTCAGGCCTCCACTAGGTAGCCTCTTCTCCTCGGCCATGCTCGCCTTTGCTCCAGCGCGAGAGTGGTCCCCCACCGAGGTGGAGCCCTCTTCAAAAGGCGAGCGTAGGGCTGTGACAGGAGGAAGCCAGGCCAACAACCTAGAAACCATGCCGCCTCCCAACAATGGTTCCAACCTAGAAACCATGGAGCCATGGTAGGGGACGTCGTTAATGATGCCGCGAGACCTGAGGCCAACGAGGCCCCTCCGGTCGCAACAGAGGGTCATAAAGCTTGACAAACCTCTCATAAGGGCCACGAAGCTTGACAAAACTCAATGTAAATCAAGCATCATATATATGGAAGTTTTCCTAGCCTAAATAACATGTATGGCTCTGGTGGAAATTCAAACTTTGTCATACATGAACTCATCATGTAATATTTTTGTGTTTTTCAAAAGATAAATATCGAACTTTAGTATCACTTGGAACAAGATAAACAACAACTCAAACCTTTTCATATCATATCCGTCAATTACCTAAACTTAGATCAAGCATATGCTACCCACGAGTTTTAAGTTCAGAGTAAATCCTTATTTCAAAACAATTTCATCCAAAACTCGAAAGAATTCAGGTATGAAAACTAGGTACTTAAAAGGAATTACAACAGAGCAACTATTCATCATTTTCATTTTAAGAGATTATCTTAAGAGAACTTTTTATTTTATTCAGCTCTTAAAAGAAATTAAAGCAAACTAGACACGCTCTCTTTATTTTGTTTTTATTTTTAGATCACACGTTATAACTATATATTTTTATAAAAATAACTTTTTATTTCATTTTTAGTTATTCATCTTTTTTTAATATATATAAAAAGCAAACTAAGAATAATAAAAGGAAAAGAAAGACTTATCTAGATACACGGGGGATGTCTTCTCCCCAAAACTGGTTGTTGTCGTGGTTGCTCAATGAGATGGCCGGATGTGGAGATGCTGGAATAGATCCTCCCAATTTTGATTTTGCTGCTGCTGTTATTGCTGGAGGCTGGCCATCTTATGTCCCATGCTTACCTGCCATTATGCATGATTATGTAACATACCTTGTATGGCAGCATTTGTCTCTTCAATGATTGCGAGTCTGTTGTTGAAGCGGTGGTAGGCCTCCTAAGAGTCATAATACCCTCGGCCAGAGAAAGACATGCGTCCTCCCTGATGCCCACTTGAGGTTGCTTCATAATCTTGTCCTTGGTAGTTGTGGAAGTTCATTGATCGAGTACCTCAGTTCTGTAGCACCCAGTTTTAAGAACAAAACCAGATACACACCATATGTGAGCACAGGAAGTCAAATCTCACATATAGCTACAAATAAGGGTAATATCATAAGATAATGCTTATTACATAGCGTATTAGTATAAAGAATACAACCTCAGAGTATAGACAGCAGAAAGACAACTTTGATCTTCAGGTGAAGACTCCAATTCTACAAGGACAACTGACTGGTTGATCACAAGCCTAATTCTTCCAAACTCTAGTATTCTGGTACCCATCCGGGATTTTCCAAAGATTTTAAAAAATAAAGCAAGCGTAAGTACATGTCGTACTGGGTTCATGAGGCTCAAAAGGCTGACACTGGTTTAACTACGATTAGCTTTTAATGGTCACAATTTTAGTATAGAAGTAGCAACAACTTTATCTCAAGCCCATAAAAACATATAATCGGGTAAATATAAATAATGAATAGCATAAACAATTAACCATTAGTGAGCATCTTCATCATCCTTATCATTAGTGTTCATCATCTATTCCGTAAGGGTTCCAAGGCCGCTTGTGACCGTGAGCATGACTGATATACCAGTTTTACACTCTATAGATGTTGTACACTTTCACTGTGAGTAGTGATTTACCCTTTCGCCCGAGGTCATGAGCCTCTTAACCCACTACCAAGGAAGGCCGGCAGGGTTCACTATGAAGCCTTTCAAAGGTTCGTCTAAAAAGTTAGGGCCGCTAAGGTTTCCCCATCAATAAGCATGGACCCCCCTCCAAGGAGTGACTAACAAAATACAAAGAAACCAAAGTGCACCCTCTTTGCAGGCCGAGATCATACAAATCGGAGCCCCTCTTGTACCATAAAGGTAACCACTAATAAGCTAGAAAATGTTCTCATACTGAGCTAAAGCTAGAGCCATATAGCACTCACAGCTGTACCGTAAGTCCCGGATGATCACTTACAGATAAGTCCTTATGGAGAGGAATCTAGAGCATTTAGAAAGTAGCTAAACACTCTAGTCCTCTATTTCCATATTACTAAAAATCATCTTTTAATGTTTATTGCATATACCATTAGTCAAGTTACAAGATCATGGCTTTAGTTGAGCACTAGCACCATACTACCCAATGAAATAACCCATAGGAATTCAAGGAATCCAGGATATCAAATAGCTAGGAAAATTACTATGGTTGCCAAGGTAGACACATGCATATGATTAAAATGATATTAAGGTGAATAGGACAACAAGAAAGATCATATGCTATACTTGTCTTAAAATTAGATCCTTCTTTAAGTCTAAAACTTCAAAGATCTGCTTCTTGATTCACCACGTATAACTCACCGTCTGGACAAGATCATAAAGCACCACACAAGCATCCATACAATCATACATAAAGCAAACAATAGATCTAAATTAGAATAGTACACCAAACATAAAATCAAGATGAAAAGTTTGTAAAATGAATTTACGTCTCGCTACGAACACAGACGCGAAAAAGCACTCTAATCGGAGCTACGGTGAAAAAGATACAACTACCGAAAGATTTGCTTTATATGTGGAAAAGAAAACTATAGGCTTCATTTATTTTAAATATATAAGATATTTTATAAATAATATAAATTGAATCAAGTCAAATTTAGATTTGAATTATAAAATTAAAGTAAAACAAATCATATTTTATTTATAAAATCCAGTTACATAATTATTATTCAAATTAGTGTTTAAACCTTAAATTCTAGAAATAGTGTCATGATAAACATTGTTACTAACGTGTAGATCTCGTTACAATGAATCTAGCACAACTTGAACAGGTCAAATCAGAGCTGAAACGTAGAAGATATGAATTAAACAGAATTTTCTTTAATAAAATAATAGATTAAATCTAATCACTAATTTTAAAAGTTGAAAACATACTTAATAGTAGTATGAACACGTAGACAATGTAAATATGAACCTAATGCAATTTGAACGGATCAAATCGGAGTTAAAACGGAGAAAATATGGCCTACGAAAGGTAGTGGCAATTTTGTAAATAGAGGAAACTTAATTTTGAATTAAAAAAAAATCTGATTTTTAAATCTGGTCGAGGACTGTGGGTACTATTTAAAGAAAAGGCAGGGGCTAAAACAGAAAAAATCAGGGCATATGTTGAAATACTTTTGAACTAGATTGGACTACGGGTTCTATATTGTGGATCTTTAGGGGCCTTTCTGCAAAAGGTGCAGCGGCGGTCGACGCTGACCCAGTGAGCGACCACGTGGCGGCTTTTGGTTGGTTGGTTCTTGGTGAACCGGCTGATGTGGAATGTGGGCTGGCTGATGTACCAAGTCCACAACACAGCATGGACCGAAGGGGTACAACTAGGGCTTGTGGCATTTCCCACCGGTTGGAACAGAAAGCCCGGCGAGGGCGCCATGGCCGGCGACAGGTCGAGCTCGTCGGAGTTTATGGAATCAGGGTTCAAGACTTTGGTTTTTAATGGAAAAAGAACGGAGAGGTAGAGGGGACTACGGAGAACTCACCAAGGGACTCAACGTCGACGGTGAGGTCATGGCAACGGCGTGGGGCTTGGCGAGGTGGATGACGACTTCCTACTAAGTTCGGCGACGAGGTGAGCAGCCTAGAAAGCAAGGGGAAATAATAAAATGGATCGGGGAGATCCACTACCACCAAGAGATGCTCGGGAACTTGCTTGGGTCAATGGAGAGGCTTCCGACGATGGTCACAGCTGCGGCGGCGGACGTGCTCTACTCGTTGAGATCCAAAACGAGCGGTAGAGCTAGCTAGGGCAATGCATAGATGGGAAAAGGGGATAGGGCAGCGCACGGCACCTGGGCTCCGTTTTATAGGGCGCTTTGTGTGGGGCGCATGCCCAAATCACGGGAAATCGGCGCGGCGGTAGATTTCCGAGTCAGGGCAGAGTCCGCTCTGGACATGGCTAAAGGAAGGAGGTGGCGTTGACAGGGCAGGCCCACCCATTGGTGTAAGAGGGAGCGGGCTAGTATGTCAGCCAGAGAGAGGAAGGGGGAAACGGGCGCGAGTGCGGCTTCGGCTGGGCTGAGGCCACTGGGCCGGCTGGAGAGAGGAAGGGAGAGGGCGCATCTGTGCGGGCCTCAGCACAGCTTGGGCCAGGGTGGCGCGTTGGGCCTACGGGAATAGAGGGGAGAGGGAGAGACCGAGCTAGGCTCGCGTGGAAGGGAAATAGCTGGGCCAAAAGAGAGAAAGGAGAGAATGGAGTTTTCTTTTTTTTCCAAATACTTTTTTCTAATTTCTTTTTTTCTTATTTCAAAACCAATTCAAATATGAACCAATGCAAATTCAAATAGAGTTTTGAATATACTTTTCAATTCAAATAAAAGTGAGAAAATTTTAGTAAGTTTTCAAAAATAATTTTTACAACTTTTTAAATTCTTTTATTTTCTAATTTTCTTTTCTTTTACTTCAAAGCCATTTTTAATTTATTTTTCAAAAGCATTTTGAATGTTTTCAATTTGAATCAAATCCACACAATTCAAAGAAACAAATGCACTGGCATGTATGCACAAACATGTTGCTACCTTATGATGAATTTTAATTTAATAAAAAAATTTATTTTTCGATATTTCATGAGCACAAAATTCAGAAATAAATCATTTTAAACCTATTTTCAAAAGAGGCAAATTTTAGGGTGTTATAGGTTCGCTCTTAAAGATGCATATTCTTTTGGTGGCGCCTCCATTAGTGGCACTTTCAATGGTGGTGCCACTTCGTTCTGCCAAACCCGTATTGGTTTTGAATTTGATTTTAGTTTGACAGGTCCTTCCTTTCTTGACTTATTCCTCCTCCTTGTTTAGCGTTTTGAAAAATCAACCATCAGTAGTAGAAACTGACGACATCTTGTGTGCATCATTATTGCCGGTTTAGAACTTTCACTTGTAGAATTTGGGGGATCGACCCCCCACAATTTGCTCGAAGTGTGTTCTGCTCGTAAAGACAAGGTAGAGATCAAGTGCATGAGCTCTGTTGGTGGGAAAACACCAACAGAACTAAAACTTTTTTATTCTTCTCTAACCTTAGGCACATTGAATATGATGAGGTTGATGTTATGTGCATTGTTCATTATTACAACATGGATGATAAGATTAGAAGGATGTGTATGAATGTGACATTTGAATATATTTATAAAAAAGATTGGAGTTGCTTGACCTATGGAAGAATTGTCCATTTTAACATAATGTATCAAACCCTACATGATTATGACTATCTTCTTCCAAAGAAAAGATATACATTTTTTAGCTCATTTGGTAAAGACTAAGATCAAGAGAGTGGTGCTATGAACAAACTCAAAGAACAAGACATGTTGAGTTAATCAGGTTGCATCAAGTAAAGTTGTAACTCAAACATGTTTGTTTCTTTATTTATGTGAATACCAAGATCAAAGGGAAGCTTTTTAAATAATGACCATTTATCTTAGGATGTTACCTTCATCATTGGAGCATGATGACATGATGTGACGAAGGTAGATGACCGTGGTGGTCTTTTTTTTGTGCTTGAAGCTTTCCTTGCTTGAGCTGTTTATGAATATCTTGTCTCCTATATTGTATTCCTTTCTCATCCTTTTGTCCTTTCTTTTGTGGATCTCGGTACTTTGTTTGGACCTTCTACTCCTTTTATTATTTCTTCTCTACAAAAGATTAGTAGACAACACATACCCGAAGGAATATACAAATGATTCAAAGCAAGCATAGTGTTGTCATAGAGCTAAAGGTCATCCTCTATGCTATAATAGAGTTGGTTTTAATATTTTAATTAGCATAGAATCTTTATCCCATGTTTTAATTATTTAAATTTTTATTTATTATTGGTTTAGCAAGTTGAGCATATGATAAAGGTAGAGATCACCAAGACAAATTAGCAACATGACATGAGATGATTTAAAGAACTCCATTCCTCCACACTTGAATTTTGTAGAATCAAGTTTGGATGATAGAATTCTCCTACTAATGTGATTCTCTATTGCATAATGCTTGGTTGGATAAACCTTATGTTTTCCTTCTTTTTATTAAAATAATTAGTGACAAACATACCTGGAGGAGGGTTGTTCGATTTACTTGTTGGCAAGAGCTCGTAGTCCGTTGAGTAGGATCTTTCCTTTTCTTTGTACCATTCATACAGTTACATGTTCTTCCCCCCATCAACCTGTCTTTATTTTTGTTGATTCTTAGTTGACGAGTTGGTGTTCTTTTAGGGATGCGAACTCAAGTTCCTCATTGATTGTCTAACGGCATGACGGAGAGTTCTTCTTCTTTGTTTATAACCAATACGCCAGCCGTCTTGATTGTCAAGGAAAGAACCTCATTGGTACTTGCATAGAAGTTTCATCTTCAACGACTTTGGGATGTTGTCTCGTGATCGTGGTCGCAGCCTTACGAGACACCGTTGATAGACCTCCATTGATTTCTGATGTCTAGTGATCCGAGGATGCATGCCATGATGTAGTGGCTCTTGTCATCCTAGTCCTTGCTGTCGACGTGCGAGTTGGTATTTTCAAAGATGATGAAAGTAGGCATATTCTGGCTAAAACAAGGTGGGTTACATCCTGCTTCTCATCAGCATCCTAGCTTGAGTCTTGGGAAGGCTCATAGCTAGGTTGTCTTTGATGTTACTCATAGCCCGTCGATTTGTTCATCTGCTTCCACAGCTGTAGTGGTGGTTTGGTTTGGGGTTTGTAGGTTCATACGAAACCTTGAACAGACATAGCTTCTGTTCATTCTTTCATGCAAAAGGTTAATGGACACATACCCGAGGGAATACAATAAATTTGAAACATGGGTTGTTGTCCATAATTTTTGTATTTTTTATCTATGCTAATGAAAAGAGAGTTTTTAAAATTACCTTAGCATAGATTTTGTTTATCATGTTTTATGTGTTGCTGCATTCTAGCATGGTTCAAGGCAAAGATAACTTGCAACAAAAGATACGTGAATAAATTTTGATACTCATAGCTCTTCCTTCCATGAAGAATGAGTTGGGTCTTCTTTGCGCAAAGTTGTTGGAGATCATCACGTGCCTCGATTCATCTTTGATGTGAATTTATCTCTTAACTTACCCAGATTGAATTTAAGAATTTTCTGCAGAGGTTAGTCCAACAAAATAGCCAGTGTCTACACAAGCAATTTTTAGTTCAATAACCAAACTAAACTCCATGTCTAGTTTTGATTAAGGAAGGCATTTTAACCTAAGCACCACGCTTAACTTAAAAGCCTTTAGAAGTATGGCGAGTACTTCCAAACCAAAGCATACTATGGCAAACAAAGGTAGCATGAAAGCATAAAAGAGATGTATTCAAATGGAGATGAAAGAGCATGATCATGGTGAGTGATTTTTTTAATAAGCATGAGCCTTCATGTGCTCACATTTTTTATCTTTTTAAATGCAAATGATATGGATATATGTAGGTAATCAAATATGATGTGGATTTTATATGACAAAATTTAAACTAAATGAGATGGATGCATGGATTGTTTAAAATAAACATGCAACGGAATGCAAAATGTTAAAAGATAACTACTCATCAAGTTTAAAGTCCATGAGTAAGACTATCTCACCTTTCTTGATCATACTTACCATGACTCACATGATAAAATTTGTGAGTAGTGCAACATTTGTATTCATCACTTGAGATGTGATTTGAATTTTTGTGATGTCAACCTTCTTCTTTGAAACTACACATGGTGAGAATAATATATACATATTTATACAAACCTGTGAGATGGCAGGGATCTAGTGATGATGGATCTTGAATGTTCAGGGTCCTTGGGTTCTTCAATGTTTTTCTTCTTTTCTTGTGGAAGCTTGTTGGAAGGTCAAGACGGTATCTGTTGTCCTGTCTATTTCACAATATAACAGAACATGGGTAACCCTACTAAAGGTAGTGGTATGTTACTAATCTAAATCTTTACACCAATTGTTTCTCCGGTAATGGCACCAAAAATACTTATGGGTATTTATTAAGTGCAAAAAGAATATGAAGGATTTCGCAAGTGCATAGAATATCATTGTAGCATTTTACCGGGAATAATCCAGGTATCATTATTTATATTTTACCACAGGGAAATAATGGAGTAAAGATTTATTGGATAAGAAAGGAATATCTACTAATCAACATACTAGCATAGCAAAAGCAGGGGTGAATGTAATGATAGGAATGAAGCATAATGGCACTCTGGGGATAGATCACCAAGATAATGTAAACTAGTCAACTCGGGAGAACAACGGGTGAGGCAGATTACTATGATATTCTTATTACATGGTCAAAGTATATATACACCCAACTATAGCTAAGACTAACTCTACTCTTGTGCACTTCGGGACTCCACTTAGACAGTAGAGCATCACAAAGGATAACTCTACTGACGCGACTATGGTCCTACAATTTAAGAACCTGCTCAATTCGATATGGACTACAAATGATAGACGGGGCTGTCACCTCCTGCTACTACCATACAATCAGAGAACAGGGTGTACTCATTGGTAGATCATCGTATAAGCACCATGCTTACACGCTGCTCGGCTACTTAACCCAACCATGGAAAACTAGCAGACTAAGTGCTCTATGAACCCACACACAAAAGTAATGATAACCTCAACTAAGCAATATACATATTAAAATTAAGCATAGCCATGTATATAGAAATATGATGAATTGATAATAAGCCTGGCAAGATGTAGAAGTGAAGATACAAGGCTTTGTCGAGCCTCCAAGACTAGATCTGGAACTTGAGCATGAGCCCAACTCGACCCTCACTCCTGAGCTACTAATCTATTACATTGGAGAGTTCTAGACCTAATCCTCCAAGTGTGGGTTGATCTAAATGAGAGATATGAATTATGGGTTTAGGATGTCTCCATGGAGGGGCTATAGGGCTGTATATATATGGGGTAGCATCAATTCTGGACCCTCAGATCAAACCGACTTGAATAAACGGTGTAGATGCAATCTTTAAGGCGGTGGAGAACCGACGTAGCGAGGCGGAGGCTAACAGGTGGGCCCCATAGGCTGGTGAACCCCACCTAGAAGCCTCTCGTAGTCTTCTTCTGTGTGGTGTCCTCTAGAACCTTCTAGAGTTGTTTATGCCGCGGTTAAGCGCGATTAAGTCTGACGTTTGGGTCCACCTTGACGGTTTTTGGATAAACCCTGCTGAAAACATAGATTCACCAAAACTTATAGAAATTTATTAGTTTAAACCCCTAAACCTATATTGGTGATCATTTTTATGCATTTATACAAGTTATTTTGATGGTTTATGATTGATGTTAACGACCGTCAACACCCCATGCTCCTGGCGCTCCATCAATCTCTTCGCCTTCTCTTGCCGGAGGCGTTTTCTATCCTCGGTGGCTGCTTTCTCTTGGGCAGCGTGCTCAGCGCCCCTAGGGCAAGAGAGATGAAACCGGGAAGTGAATAAAGGCACCGGCTGCCAAAACAAGCCTGATGAAGCCAACAATTTTGAAGCAAGAGGAAGGTGCATAACGAAAGACAACTCACTAGATCAGGCCAGTGTTCAGCCGAGAAAACCTCTACCACATCCCTGGCCGCAACGATGGTCATGGAAGTAACCAGCAAGGCGACCCACTTCACAACTTCATAGGCCTTGAGCATCTCCATGGTCTCACGATCCGGATCCACGACCCCAGTGTAATCGCACAGCAAACGCACCCGCTGCTTCAACGGCTGAACCCGACGCTCGACCATGGTCCTCAGGACCGTGACGCCACTCAGACCAGCCGACACCCGGCTCCCAAGGACCTCCAGGATCTCTGACACCTTCATTGATCGAATTCTATCGCACCCCCAACTCCCCGACGCCAACCTCACTGGTGTGGCTACCGAGAAGCGGGGAAGAGGGGCGTTGTCGTTGTCACAAATGTAAAACCAATTCTCGTGCTAGTCGAAGTTCAAACTCCTCAATGGCAGACATGGGTAACTATGGGACACCCCATGGTGCATCTTGATGTTCATTCCCCCACGAGGGCCAGAACGCCACCATCGGAGCTGTGTACCTTGCGGGTCTTGACTTCGAAGATCCACCGGAATAAGTCTTTATTGGGTTCAATCCCCAAGAAGGCCTCACAAACGATGATGAAGCCCGCCAGCTGTGACACCACATTGGGAGGAAGATGTTGCAGCTGGACCCCATACTCATGGAGGATGCCCCGAAGGAAGTTCAACATCGGAATCGCGAATCCGTGCTCATGAAAGTCGGTGAACGACACCGCTTCATCGAGCCTAGGAAATAGAGGCACCTCGTCGGCAGGGGCTCTCCACCTGGCAACCTTTTTTGGTAGAAGGACGCCCTTCTCCACAAGCCATTGCAGCTTCGCCTCCATCACCACCGAAGGTACCCACTCACTCATCTCTATGACGCAGGAGGAAAGCGGAATGATAGCGATCACTCCGGACCAATGGCGGGGTGGCGGTGTGCGGCCTAGGCGGAGAGCATGAAAGCCCTAGTTTGATTTTGGCTAATTGATGAAACCTAGATACTAACCTTTGTCATGAGTGTCATGTGAGCATGGTTGGTACATACCAAGTGATGGAGCATGGTGATGAAGTCCATGGAGATGGAGATGGACATGTGTTGATGATGATCAAGCTCTAACTTAAAAAAAGAAAGAGAAAAATAAAAACAAGGTTAATCAAGGCAAAGGTTATCGAGTACTATAAAGAGGGGAAATATTTGGCTAAGCGGTTATCGAGTGCCACTAGGTGACATGATTCTTGTATATGCATTAGGGGCCTAGTGTGCTAACAATTAACCCTTGAAAATGCTTTGTGAAAGTGCTAACACACATGCACATTGGTGATACACTTGGAGGTTAGCACATGGAAGAAACAGTGGTGAAGTTTGAGTTGGAAAGGAGGATTTCAGGCGTGACCGAACCCTGCAACTTGAATTAGACGCTAGTGCAACATGTGTTCGATGCTATTGGAACATTGAGCAGACACTAATGCACCATGCGATCGGATGCGCCTGTGCAACAGTTCATAGATAGGCAACACATGTGGTTGAATGACCTGACGCTGGGTGAGTCCGGTCAGTAGTGACCGGACACAATAGGTCACCAAAATACCTCTCTGGATCGCACCGAAAGCTGATGCAACAATGATCGGACGCTACTGCAACAATGACCGGATGCTACTGCAATGAGAGGACCGTTGGACGCCAACAATCGAATTCAAATAGTCTACGACCGGATGCTATGCAATAATGACCGGACGCTACTGCAACTTCTATCGAACGCTATTGCAACTTGCATCACAAGCTATTGCAACAATGCACCGGATGCATCCGGTCATCCCGACCAGCGAGTCCGGTCGTTCCGTAGGGAGCCCCCTCTTGTGCCTAACGACTCTATTTCATTTGGGGGGCTTTAAATAGACCATGGCCGGCCTTGGGATCCCTTTCTTGGCACTTTGACATACTTGACATCCTTGTGAGCCTAGGCAAACACTTCGCACTCATCTCCATCATTGATCCATCATCATAGTGAGATCGGAAGTGATTCCAAGTGCATTTGCTTGAGTGATTGCATCTAGTGGCACTTGGAGATCGTTGTGATTGCGGATTTCTTATTTCTCTTGGTGGTTGCTGCCACCAAGATGGCTTGGAGCAGCGGAGGAGCTTCGTAATGTGTTGGTGATTGTTCGTGGCCGGCTCCGGTGATTGTGAGGGGTCTTGCACGCCCCTAACGAACACTAGGGAGCGGCGGTCTGCGTTGTACATCCATTGTTGGTTCATCTGCATTACATGACGTACACCACATCAAAAACTTATAATAACCCATCTTATACAACATGCATGATTAGTAGTTAATTAAAAGATCCCAAATATCCATCAATCAACATGATTAATTAATATTCTATACCACACAGCTGTTTCACGTACTCTCAAACATTAATTTATTAAATCCTTGATACAATGTAGACAATCTCAAATAGCACTAAACAAACTAAACATACAATGCACTTCAGCAGAATAAGGATTTCGCGACCAATTCCAACTAAAACAGATAGATCATTCTTCTGCTGGTTCATTGCCTCATCATACAAAGGTGCACTCTCATCAGTAGCCTCAGTTGCCTTTGCAAGAGATTTTTTGACGTGCTCAACATACTCTTCCTCCTAGTACCAACCGTCACATGATCCAGTGCCATCCCAATAAAATTACATCAACAAATCAAGAACTTTAATCAAAATCATCATGAAAAATGGCTACAAACCATAACAAAACATGATAAAAAACTCACTTCACGTGACCCGAACACGTGTAGAAGATGCGCCCTTGGTTGGAACCCTTCTTCTTTACCCTGTACTCCCTCACAGTTTTCTGCCCACACTTGCCTCACGCAATGAAAGGGAGGTCCGGCCACAGTCGCTTAGGGACCCCATGCGAGGCCAAGGACCTAGAAGCAGTCGCCATCTACGACTATCTATACCCATTTTCATCAACTATTATAAATTTCTAATTTTGTGAACCATGAAATTAAATGAGCTATATACTAAAAAAATCTTATATTTCTCTATTTCTAAACCATCATGAAATGAGGCAATGAAAGGTGCATACTAGTTTTGATGAGCTACTATAAGATTCCTTCATCTACATATGCAAACTATCAAGTGATTTTGAGCTCAAAAGGCATATAAATAAAAAATATCCACCATTATTCCCAATCTAGAAAACAAAAAAAATTATATTTCTAGATCATGAAATGAGGCAATAAAAGGTGCATACTAGTTTTGATGAACTACTATAAGCTTCCTTCATCTTCATATTCAAACTATTAAGTGATTTCGAGCTCAAATGGTATATAAATAAAAAAATTCACCATCATTCTCAATTAAAAAAACCATAAGTTTCTTTATTTCTAGACCACGAAATGAGCCATGCTAGTGATGAAACATGGGAGGATGAAGTTGGTAACCTTTAGAACCGAAGAATGGATGGAGGAATGAAGTCTTCACCAATCCCGCAAGCATGAACTCCTTCCACGAGTAAGAACAGAGAGCTTGAAATGGCTCAGGCTAGGGGAGGAAGAAGGAGGAAGTATATAGCCCGGGACATGTAGTCTTGATTTGTGATATAAACCCGGACTATAAGTAGAATTCTAGTCCCGATTAGAGCCACCAACCGGGATTAAAGGTTTAGTCACGGCTGATAGCTTCAACCGGAACTGGAGGGTGACATTTAGTCCCGGTTTGAGCCACCAACCGGGACTAAGGGCCCCCTCATGCTTCCCTCCTACAAAAGCTACGCCTCTAGCCGTTGGGCAGGGGACTTTAGTCTCATGCTTCCCTCCTGCAAAAGCTACGTCTCTAGCCGTTGGGTAGGGGACTTTAGTCCCGGTTGGTAGCTCTAATCGGGACTAATCCTGTCTTTAATCTCGGATCAAAAAATAACTGAAACTAAAGCCTAGAACCAAAAATATGTTCTCTTCTGGGACGTACGTCATCTCTACTCATGTTACCACGTACACACGCACGCTAACCACGTACACAGGCTAATCACATACACATGCAAAATCAAGTGTATAAAGTTACATACAAAATTATATGGTAATCAAAATATATCAAGTATAAAGTTATAAAATAAAAAAGATTTACTATATATCACGCATGCATCAATCAAATATAGAAAAAAGATTTTTTATATCTAAAACTTTCCTTATTTATCCTATTTTATAAAATAAAAATTTAAAAATATACATTTCATCTATTAGGTGATCGTGACCATCCGATCGAAAGAAATGAACGGCTCACAGTCATTTGGGATACCGCAATAAAGCCTTATAACAAAATCTTGTGTCGTACAAAAATAGAATGACATATAATTTGGAACGGCGGAAGTATTATTTAACTAGTGGTCCTTTGATTTGCTTCATTTCCTGTAATTATCTTGTCCTTGCTTATATGCACCGAGGTTCTAAATTTCCAGCTATAGCTGCCGCTATCTCCGTCTATAGCTGTTTGGATTGGAGGAGGATTTATGTTTTTTTTCAATGTACAATTTAGCTATTAGCGGTCACTATAACCAGCTATTTGTTGTTTCACTTGTTAGATCGCTAAATGCCTTCACCGGTGATTTAAAACACCAATAATGTACCCTTATTGGATTGGCTTACCACCGCAGGCTTTCCTCTAAAGACCCCTCCTGATCTTGGATTACCCTTCACCTTGGCCCCGACCTCTAAGGGGGCGTTTGGAACAAAGGAATTTTTGAAGGAAAATTATAGGAATCTAAAGACAAAGCAAATGAACTAAACTGGACCGTTTGGAACACAGGAAAGTATCAATTCCTTTCCTTTGTTTGACTGTAGCCGGGTGCACATTTCAAAGGAAATAACTCGGATCTCTTTGTTTCCTTTCCTTTGCGATGTCTGATGCAGCGCTCCTGAAGAAGACAGGAAAAAAGAAGTGTAAATCAGCTTGTCTGGATGTCAGTGACTCACATTCCAGCTACAGCAAGTGAAGTTACATGCTGCTTTTTTTTCTTTGCCCTTCACTGCCCATCAAAGATTCCTATAATTCTATGTGTTTTTTCTATCATCTATTTTATCATCTCATCTCCATCCTATTCCTATATTTTTTTCTTTTTCCTGTGTTTTTAATTTCTCAGTTCCAAACGAGCCCTAAAACTCTAGTGTCACTTTGATTTAATAAGCGAGCATACAGGGATTGATGCATATGATCGCATCGCAGCAGCTTTGCTTATTATTGTCCATATGGATAATATATCGGTCCCGCTGCTAGCAAGACAACAAACACCTAGCTCAGTTGCCTACTTCTTGTCGTGCCCCGTCGCTTCTAATCGTTTTCCGAGAGCGAGAGGTCAGTTAATCCCAGATCTGATTAATAATGTATAAAAAATAATTTATTATACTTGATAAGTAGTGCTAGATTAATTAATTATTATGAAATCTGTTACAGTACCAAGTAGTGGTGCCCGACCGATGCGATACCTGTCCATCATCATCGGTCGTGTCACACCTGCGCGTGCGTTCTATGTCTGTTGCCTTTCGCGTGCGGTATATAGTTGTTCTCGTTATGGCCTGTTTAGTTTCCTCCATTTTGCAAAAATTTTCAAGATTTTCTGTCACATCGAATCTTTTTGACCATACATAAAACATTAAATATAAATAAAAATAAAACTAATTACATAGTTTAGACGAAATTCACGAGACGAATCTTTTAAGCCTAATTAAACTATGATTAGATACTAATTGTTAAATAACAACAAAAATGTTACAATACTATTTTCAAAAAAATTTCGCCAACTAAACACTACCTTAGCCACATCGACCATCACACGTAGTTCTCACAACTGACACGGCAACCGGCCGGACATGTATATGAGGCTCCTGACCTGTCGGCCGGCAGCTGGCGTTGCGCTTCACGCTCTCTGGCCTCTCCACCTATCAAGGATAGCCGAGTAGTAGGTAGGAGATCGGATCACGGCCGGCCGCTTGGCACCGAATTTTTTATTTTTTAGCCATTTGTTTAAAAATCTTTCATAAATATATCTTTGGAAGAAAGATTTTAAAATCTAAACACTTAACATCATCGTCGCTGACGCCGAGCTCTTAGGCTCGACGCTGACGTGACGGTGATTTGACAGACAGCTCGGCGCCAAAATCTTAGCGCCGAGCGCTCAGCGCCATGGTTACTGGAGCCCAGATGCAACTGTATGAGTAGAACGTTGCACTCACTGCTGTCTCCGATGAGGCTGTTCAGCAGGAAAAACACGCACCGTCACGTGGCGTCGCGTCCACTGTCCACAGCGGGCATCGTTGCCGCGGACGCCCATCAGCCTGTTCGGTTAACTGGTTCGTTTCGTTGCTAGTTTGTGAAGAAATACTGCTGGCTGATTTACGTGAAAGAAAAATAAATTACGATCGTTTATGACGCCTACGGTCAAACGACCGCGGGACGCCTGTCGTGACCGTGACCGTAGCCTCTACGTGTCGTGCGGCCAAGCAAAAGTAAAAAGGCATCCTGCCGCATAGCTGCCGGCATGCTTCTGACGTCTGCCACTCTGCCCTGCCCTCGTGGGTCGTGGGTGCGCCATCACTTGTTAATATTTTTTTATTGTTATTGGAAACATCCACGCTATCACTTGGTGCGCCATTTCCAAAAACTTGTTAACATGTTTTTTTATTGCATTAAATTGGAAATTACGAGACTAACGTTTTAAGCCTAATTACGCAAATATCACTTGAATCTAAAATCTCGAACTAAACAAGCGAACAGCAGCAACCCAACAACAGCAAGAAACGACTTGCAATAGAGGACGCTAAGTGCATTAGCGGCCACTGAGGTTTCGTTCGGCTTGCTAAAACTTAGTTGAAATTAGTTAAAAAATACTGTTATAACTAAATTATTGTAAAAAAAATATTATTTTGATTGAAAAAACAAACCGAACAAACCGGTTTATGGGTAAGCCGAACAAGATCTTAGACGCTGTCTTTAGTCCGCTATCTTGTAGCGATGGCTACAGAGAATCGCTAGTACTACAGCAGCCGCTATCGTGGGTGCTGTGCTACCAATTATTTAGTACTGTGATACGTACGTGATAGTGGTCGGCGTGCATTGTTTAGTGTTTGACCTCAACAGGTAGCCAAGCTATTCTGGAAATCAAACCTGCTGGTTTGCGGCACTAATTCGTCCAACCGTTTAGAACGGTTGAACGTTCAATTGTTTTGGACCGCTGAATCGTCCCGTAAATATAATGGCCGATGTATATATATATATATATATCGATATAATTAATAATTTATAGATGGTAAACAACACAAATTAATTGTTCAACCATAAGATTCATACATGCAAATTAATTCAAAACATCAAGTGTGAGAATAATCATTGTGATAATTCAAAACATAATAAATAGAATAGTAATTGAAATATTCACAAATCACAAATGCGAGAACTCTCAAATGCTAAATATAAGTGCACCATTGCAAAGAGCTCGTTGGGTAATCAAAATAGATATATTATTTGTCTAATTTGGAGCTAGTATGAAAAAGATATGAAAATTTGAAATTTATATATTATACATATTATTTAATATATGTATTATACATTTAATTTGGTGACGTCACAGCCACCAAAATTCAAATTGGACACACATCCTCTCCAAAGCGTGATGCGTGAACACTGTGGCAAGAATAACCCAAGGCGCAGGGGATCGCGTTCCACAAAGAAGTTCTTATGGCGCGGCGTGAAGGTTCGCGCTTCAATCACCCGGGACCAATCGATCGGCGGTAGCGATGACACATGTCGACTACCAAGATCGACTCGGCCGGTTCAGTATGGAACCGCCGAAAATTGTTTTCAAAAAACCGGCGGTTTAACTTTTTTTTAGCGGTTTAATTGCATGACGGTCTTTATGAACGGACGGTCTAAGCTCGTTCGATCTTTTAGCGGTCCAACCGTCGGTCCGGTCCAACACGAATAACTAGGGGAGGTAGAGCTCAAATCCGCTGGTTTGCGCACTAATTCACCTACACGCCACTTGATCTCTTGCCGTCCTGTTTTCGACCTCGTCCGCCCGATCGTTCCTCCCATTCGTTTTGCGACGACGGCGGTTAAAAGCACCACTCGACGACGAGCGAGGCATTGTTTCTTGACGCCTCGTTAAGGCAAAACAAAGTTCGGTTCCTTAAGGGGCACGGGAGCTCAGGCTCGGTTTTACCGAACCGAACCGAATAGTTCTATGGTTTTTAAGGAAGTTCAGTTATCAGGAAACTCGGTACCGATCGGTTCTTCAAAAAACTCGGTACCGACTAAGTTCAGTTTCGGTTAGTTCGGTTCGATTCTCTGTTTCAACCGAACTAACCGACCAATTATTGAACAGGTTATAGTAGAAATATTCAGTAACATTTTGGCTGTTTTTAAGGCATAAATGACATGGCAACATATGCAAATCAATAAGTCACAACCAACACATCAACACATTCACAAATCACAAGTTCACAAGGACGCGATCTCTTGGTACCGCAAGTTCCTCCCATCGCCGTTCTTGGTTACCCACGTTAACCGAGGGGAGGGCAGGAACAAAGTTGGCTAAGACGTGAGAACTGAATAGGTAACCAAAATTTCGGTTCTCAATTAGTTTGGTTCGGTTCTCGGTTCTCGATAAAATTTATCCGGGGCTAACTGGGGCGGGGCCACGAACTAGGGTGGCCCTTGCCGGATGCGGCAGCAGCAAATGGCTGCTTTCTTTCTGACGGCAAGGGCGCAGGGGCCGCAGTCAGAGTGGCAGACGTCAGAAGCAGACGGGCAGCTATGCGGCAGGACGCCTTTTTGCTTTTGCTTAGCTGCACGGCACACAGAGGCTACGGTCAGGGTCACGACAGGCGTCCGGCGGTATGGGCGCCCGCTGTGGACAGTGGACGCGACGCCACGCGACGGTGCGTGTTTTTCCTGCTGAACAGTCCCATCGGAGACGGCAGTGTGTGCAGCGTTCTACTCGTACAGTTGCACCTTGGCTCCGGTAACCACGGCGTCGAGCTCGGCGTCAAGATTTATGATACCGAGCTGCCTGTCAAATTACCTTCACGTCAGCGTCGAGCCTTAGAGTTCGGCACCAGCAACTATGGCGTCAAGCTAAGAGTCTAGATTTTTAAATCTTTTTTTCAGGGACATATTTGTGAATTTTTTTTAAAAGCTAAAAAATAAAAAATTCGGCGCCGGCAGGCGGCAGGTATTCAGACGACTGCGGTAGGGTGTGGTGTGGCCGGCCGGGCATCAGGCCATGGCAGAGCAACCGAGCGAGTAAAATAGTGGGCGAGCTGTGGATTGTGTTCATCGGGCGGCCGCACCAGGTCCGGTCCGATTATTATTCCAGTCGGTCGAACCGCAGCCAGACATGTAAACTTTCCACCGTCTGACCGTCCAATAATCGAAGCAAGCAACTAGAGCATCCGCATGACGGCCTATATATCTATCTATTCTCAGCACATCTCACAAAAGAAAAAGGGCCACCGTACCCACCCAACAAAGAGAGAGAGATAACTATACTGCGGCCTGGATTTTATCTGAAAGCTGGCCAAACAATTGGTAAACAACACGTGCACATTCATCCCATCCTCTGGCTCGCAGTCGGCACTCGGCAGTCCTATCATCATGACGAGTATTTGCTCATGAAGACAAACCAATATATACTCCTATATCATCATTTTGTTGGCAGTAGAGTATTTTTTTCTTCTTCAAATTCAATTACCAATGCCGACGTCACTGTCCTACGAGAACCTGTGCGGCATATATGAGGGGGTTGTTCGGCAGAACTAAAAAATAAGCTAAAAAATACTGTTCCAGCCGATTGTTGTGAGAGAAAAATACTATTTTATCTGGATATGAACAGTATTTCTGTGAGTGAGCTGGCCAGCCAGGCCCAGCCCAGCCAGCCAGCAGAACGGCGCCGAGGAAGAAAAGATTGCGCGTCACCGCCGGCCTCCCTGGCTTTGGTCGAATCTAAAGGAGAAACACCATAACGGCCCTGTCCAACAAAGATTGAGATGGCCAGGCACGGCCCAATGCGGAGCCTGGCACACATACGCATACGCCAGTGCTGAGCTTCAACATCTGCAAATGAAGTTTCAATGAAGGATCGGTGAAGCTGGCCTGATTCAGAATGGAGGAAACTCCACACGAATTTCTCATGTTCCCGCGTTCCAATAAGGGCTTAAAATGATTCTAAAAAAAGGGTTTAAAATGGTCGTTCCCAAGAAATCATTATTGCACCATGCTGGACCAAACTTACTACGAAGGCCATGTTATTTATGCACTTATACTTGAGCACCAACACCCCGCTCAATCCAAACATTTCCCAGACTTTCACCTTGGCAGCACAGCTACTAAATGTCAGACTCAACTAAAAAACAAAACAAACAAACTCATCAGCCGGCTTATCAGCTAGAATCTACAGTATTTTTCTCTCACAACAAAACAGCTTCAGCCGGCTTATCAGCCGGCTTTAATACCAGCCGAACAGGCCAGCATATCTACCATGACACTTGTTCATGAGATTTTTGCACATATGTCACCAGAAATTTATGTCTCTGGTTCATTTTACATACATGTCAGGTTAGATTCCAGTGGATAAATTGTGGAAGCAAGAGCACTCCTTGTCGTAATCACTGCCATCAGCACCTCACCATTCCTGAAGTATCCATCAGCCAACTTATACCAAGTATTAGCGCCAGATTTCCTCCCTGTCTTTATGGGGTCATCTAACAAGAGCTACTGGTTTCTTTACAAGACTCTGCCGCAAGCATTCATCACTAATTTGAAACCACAAAAGAAAAGAGTCATTGTTTCCCACTCTTTCAATGCTTTCTCAACCCTATCACTCACAACACCACTGTCATGTGAGGCCATCACATACAAGAAAGGATTGTGCTGTTTTATGTAAGCAGTGGCCATGTGTCAAACTAACGAGAAGAGCTCAAGAACAAAGAAGGAACAAATGAACAGAGGAAAGGGATTATTTAGTGATCGGCAATGGGTGCATATCTACTCGCATTCTCCTGCAAGGATTCTTTCTGTGTCTTCATCAGCCTCAAGGCTATCTTTCTTCATACGCTCGAGCAAAACGGACACCGGCTTTCCCGCACGGACATAGGTCTTCAGTAAACAATGGTAAACATCCCTAGTCAAAGGATCCAGCTTCTGTAGCATACTCACCATCTCCTCAGCTGCTTCTACATCCTTCTGATTCATGAAATGCTCCAGGCTCATTAGCACATTTGTGAGGTCAGGTTTCCATGGAGGAGTCGCAGAATCAAGGGCTTTCCTTGTCATGTCCACTGCTTTTGGTACTTCACCAGTTTTAAAAAACCCACCAGCCAACTTATACCAAGTATTGGCGTAAGGTGTCCTCCCTTTCTTGATGGCGTCATCCACAAGAGCTACTGCCTTCTCCACAAGACCATCTCTGCAATAAGCATCAACCATCAAGTTGATTAATCTGAAATCATGATAACGAAGACACACCGTTTCCCACTCTTTCAATGTTGCTTCTGCCCCATCAATGTCGTTCATCTTGAGTAATGCACTTATCCTCGACAAGTACATTGTATTGGATGCTGGCACTTTGGATTTGTAGACACTCCAAATGCGTCCAACCTCAGGATACATCCCCAGATCAGAATAGGTCTTGAGTAAGAAAGCGTATGCGATCCTACTACTCTTTGGAGATATCCGCCTCTCGGCTTCTAGAAGAGCCATGACAGCCCTCACCTGCATCCCAGATTTCATGAACAAGATCGCTGCCAAAGCATGTCCATGCCAACTCACAAGCTTCTCGTGTGGATTGGCCTTGTCGAGCACCTTACCAACCCCCTCGACATCTTCAGCAGCAATGTACGCAGCTAACATACTCTCCACACTAAACGTATCAGGTTTCACACCTTTCTCTTCCATGTCCTGGAACATGGCGTGCACCCTTTCAAGCTGCCCGGTCTCTAAGTAAAGCTTCATCATCGAAGTGTATGCAAAAGAACTCTTCATCCCCATCTCCTGCATCTTCGCGAAGTGCTCCTCAGCCTTGTCGACAGCCTTCGCCTCCACATAACATTTCAGGAGGGAGCCGTAGCACTGCGGCTTCCTCAGCTGCTTCGGTACCATGCCGAAGTACTCGACAGCTTTCTCATGGCTGTGCACCTTGCTGATTAGGTCCAGCCGGTACGCGACGTCACCGGCCGACAGGTGGAGGTGCCTCCGGTCGGTCATCCAGAACGACAGCTGAAAGAACGCAACGAATCGTCTGACTCAGCGAGCGGAATGTGCATGGAAAATGAGCAAGGATCTAAAAAAAAAAGCAATTCGAGGGGCAGGTTTAGGGGGAGGAGGGTTTGCCTGGGACCTCGAGTGCGTGGGCGAAGCGGCGGAGGCCAACGAGCTTCTTGACGATGGCCTGGATGACGAACTTCTTGACGGTATGGCCTTCTTGATCCCATTGCTTCAGGACGGGGGATAGCGGGATGGATGGGCGCCCGACATTCATGATGCGGCGGTACAGGTCGTCCGGCAGAGATGCCGCAGGGTCGGGGACATGGAGATGGAGGGGGAGGGAGAGGTAGAGGGAGAGGCGGCGGCGGCATCCTCAGCAGCCGTGGAGAAGCAGCGGAGGAGAAGCCGGTACATGGTGGCGCGGCGCTCCGGCGGCTCTGTGCGGGCCGCTAGAGTGCGAGGGTTTCGGGGGAAGGGGAAGAAGGGAAGCTGACGAGAATTGGGCCGAAATGGCCAAAAGCCCAAAGGACCCACGGGCTACGGCAAAGCCAGCGCCAAGCCGCCAACGGCCACGCCATTCGCCATGGCTTCTCTCTTCGCCGCGACGCGCCGCCTGCTCAGCCTTGGCCGCCGCGGAGGACTCCTCCCCGTGCCCCCCTCTCGCGCCGTTGCCACCTCGTCTCGCAGCAACAGCGCGGAGGAGCGACCGCCGCCGGCGCGGCCGCAGAGCCTGCAGTCCACGCTGTGGCCGCTGGGCCACCCGGGCACACTCCTTGTGCCGGAGATCGAACTGTGGGCGGCGCGGCCCAGAAACCGCCTCCGAGCTGTTGAGCTCCAACGCATCGTCAGGGAGCTCCGCAAGCGCCGCCGCCACCGCCAGGCCCTCGAGGTAGATACGGCTCTCCTCTTTTCATTCTAGGTTGCTTATTGTGTGATTGGCGCATGGAAGGTATTCGATGAAATGGTACGGGGATGGTTATGTTTTTCTTGTTGATGCTGTACATGTCCGTATCATCTGTCCCTTCGTATTTGCATTTGAGGTGTATCTGTATGATGTAATGCTGCTACAGACAGAGCCGATCATGATGTACTGCAGAAATTTCTGAAATGCGATGGGCAACTTATTGGTACAATGCTGATCAGGTGAAATATGTGAAAATACTTTTTTTCTTCTGTGAGCTACATGGATAGGACTGATACAAAGAGGACAACTTGAGTTGTCGTTAGGAATTCAGGAGTCTAGAGAGATTTTGGCCTGCCCTTCAATCATAGGTACTACTAATGTGCTGACCAATCTGTATCCACAATGCTGACCAACATATAAGATTCAGTACAAGCTTGGCCATCATTGCTTCATAGCACATGATTAGTGAATACATGTCCTCAAGAAGCATATATGATCTAGGACCTAGCGCCGCAGACTTGCTGTATGCACAGTTTTGTATGTATTCTTGGCATCCCTCATTGATCATTATCTTCTTTTCACTTTGCACAGGTCTCTGAGTGGATGAATCTCAAGGGTCACGTCAAATTTCTGCCAAAGGATCATGCTATTCACCTGGATTTAATTGGTCAAATCCATGGAGTTGGAGCAGCAGAGACCTACTTCAATAACCTGTCTAACAAAGATAAGACAGAGAAACCCTATGGTGCACTTCTCAACTGCTACACACGAGAACTCTTGGTCGACAAAGCGTTGGCCCATTTTCAGAATATGAAAGGGCTGGGTTTTGTGTTCTCCACGCTCCCCTACAATAACCTCATGGGCCTCTATACCAACATAGGGCAGCATGAGAGGGTCCCTTCGGTGATGGCAGAAATGAAGAGCGATGGGATTGTTCCTGATAATTTTAGCTACAGAATATGCATAAATTCTTATGGCACAAGGGCTGACTTTTTTGGGTTGGAGAACACCCTGGAGGAGATGGAATGTGAGCCTCAAATTGTTGTTGACTGGAATACCTATGCTGTTGTGGCAAGCAACTACATTAAGGGTGACCAAAGGGAGAAGGCATACTCTGCCTTAAGGAAAGCAGAGGCAAAAATGGACAAAAAGGATGCGGATGCCTATAGCCACTTGATTTCCTTGTATGGCCACCTTGGGGACAAATCAGAAGTCAAGAGGCTATGGGCGCTGCAAATGTTGAACTGTAAGAGGTATATTAACAAGGACTACACCAATATGCTTGCAGTGCTTGTGAAGCTTGATGAGATCACAGAAGCTGAAGACTTGCTGAAAGAGTGGGAGTCTAGCAAAAATGCATTCGACTTCCAAGTTCCAAATGTCCTCCTCACAGGGTACCGCCAAAAGGACTTGCTGGACAAGGCTGAGACGCTGCTCGACGGCTTCTTGAAAAAGGGTAAGACACCTCCTTCAACCAGCTGGGGGATTGTGGCAATTGGCTATGCGGAGAAAGGTGATGTCGCCAAAGCTTATGAGCTGATCAAAAATGCCCTCTGTGTGTACGTTCCCAATACCAGCTGGATCCCTAGGCCTTCAATGATTGAGATGATACTTAAGTATCTTGGAGATGAAGGGGAGGTCAAGGATGTCGAAGCTTTCATTAGTCTGCTGAAAGTTGCTGTGCCAATGAACTCTGATATGACCGAGGCTTTGTCGAGGGCTCGTGCGAGAGAAGAACGGAAAGCTGAAGAGGCAACGGAAGCTCCTCGCGAGGATAATATTGCCTGAGCTGATTGTCAATGGAACGGTGTTTCAGGACTGCTGTCTGATCCTATATACTAGTAGTAGATTAAATTAGTAGTTATCTACAACCCTTCCTTTGATAGTTCGTTGTTTTTATTAATTATCAGTTTTATGGTGGTGTTTGGTTCGCCATTTTGTAACATAATTATCAGATCAATGATGGGAAGCGATACCATTTTGACTGCACACCAGTCCACTTAGGTTGGAAGGTATTGGGGTTTAGGGTTAAATTGGGGTGGATTAACGTGTATGATTGGTTGATTGGTTGGTGGAGGTGGCCCGGCAATGTGTTACTGTTATACTGTACCATGTAATCCGTTACTGGCCAGTTCAATTTTTAAGCCATCCTAGTTCCTAGAAGGGGAGCCTTGGCGCAGTGGTAAAGCTGCTGCCTTGTGACCACCTTGTGACCAATGAGGTCACGGGTTCAAGTCCTAGAAACAACCTCTTGTAGAAATATAGGGAAATGTTGCATACAAAAGATTCAAGTGGTCGAACCCTTCCCCTGACCTTGCGCAAGCGGGAGCCACGTGCACTGGGGCTGCCCTAGTTCGTTATTATCCTTCGATTAAGCAGCTCCGTTGCCTCCGTCTTCCCCTGCAACCGTGCCATTGTTGCCACTTGCCAGAGGAGATCGGACTCAAGTAAGTCAGGTAGGCCGGTGGCGTGCTGTCGCTGGATAAAACGCTCCATGGCGGAGATCGGGACGTACGGCTGTGTCCACACTGTCTGTGATCCGATGCACCACCATTGCACCGTCTTCCAGATGCCCGAGGGCTGCGATAATCTCACCGACGTGGCTAGCGCCCAGACGCCCGCTCCCGCCCCACGTGCTGCGTCCGTCCCGCGCATGATGCTAAGCCTGCCACGTCGGCCCCGCATGCACATCCGCCCCTGCATGCAATTATTGCGCATGATCTGTGCGCTTACGCATGTAGTTGTGCACCTCGTGCCTGCTGATGCGCATGCAGGTGGGGACCATACACGCCCGCTTCGCTTGCCGCACACGTATGTTGCACCATGAAGCACTTTTGCAACATACGTCTCAAACATGTGAAATATTTGCAACATACACTTACAACATATGTGTATAACAACTGCAACATATGTAACATCTAGATAAACACACTTGCAACATACATCTGAAAAGATGAAACATTTTGAATAGACGCTTGCAACATATGTTTATAGCCACTAAAACATATGCAACATCCAAATAAAATATTTGCAACATACGTCTAAAACAGATGAAACATTTGAAATATACATTTGCAACATATGTCTATAGTCAATGCAACATATATATGCAACAGCCAGATAAAACACATACAACATCCAGATGAAACACATGCAATATCTAGATGAAACATATGAAACATACATCTAAACGCATGAAACATACGGAGCGGTGTCAGTATGCGGGCCCCGTGCTCCTTCTCTTTGTCGGTCCTTCTCTCTCTGGTCACAGCGCATGCACAGGCCCCCACGCGGAGCGAGGCCGCATGCGCTCCCATGCAATACCACGAACGAGTGGCCTCGCGAGCTCCCATGTGCTGCGCCGCGCCGCATGCACCCCACGCGAACGAGTGGCCGCACACGCTCCCATACGCTGCATCACAGAAAGGACTGGTGTGGGCCCCGCCTCACTGCAACTGCGCGCACCGTTTTTTTTCTTGGTCGCCACGCCCACACGGGGGTTGGTCCATCCGGACGGACGGACACCCTAAACCAAGCATTACCATAATCTTGCCGTCTGGGATGCAAAGTATTTCAAAACGACGCGATATATGTATATCGTTACCTTACCAAAGCAAGCAAATGCCGTATAACATGACTAGCAAATATGTCTGTATATTGTAATGGAACCTACGGCTTGTTGTGCGGTCAACTAAACAATTTACAGCTCAGAGATTTATAATAAACAAAATCGTGTTATGTATCACGATTCGTCTTAAGGTTAGACCCCACGTCATGTCTTAACATGCCGCTCTGTCTCTCATATGGGTACACGAAAAAGTGTGCTAAATTGATAAAGTGAGTTGATGATCACCTTGGACCAATGGACTATGACAGAATTGTCTAATCTAATGCTTCACAGGAGTACTTATCTTTCATTAGACATTAAGTACTTAAAGGATGACACTAAATTACGTAGTTCCGTCGATCACATGCCAAGAAAGAACCCAAAAATCCACATTTTTCAATCAAGATCACAAATGAGAGAATAAAGCTTACATCACTTTTCATGCAATATTAGAGTATAATATTTATTGTTTATAATAGCGAAATATTATCATGTTATCAGAGTTATGAACAATTTAATTTAACAGCGGAATGTAAACATGTGATCAAAGTTACAGCAGAAATAGATATATATTCATGACATGATAAAGTATTGATATATAAACTATGACAACAGATTATAAAACTTCTATTTATAAAAATATTTAGTGAGAGTTATAAATAAAACTATGATCGTAGCGTAAAGAAATCCTCTTTGAGCCCACCAGGAGGAATCCACACACAAGAGTCAGCTCTAGCATCCGTCTGTCACCTACAACAGGGGGAAATAAAACCCTGAGTACTCAATTGTACTCAGCGAGACTTACCCACCAGGAGGAAATAAAAGACTCCAAGGTTATGCAAGGCTATCTGACTTGTGGATTTATTGCATCTGTTGGAGCATTACTAAACGTGCGTCTTTAAATTTAATTTTATTAGCAGTCAGCATTAGTTCATTAACTAACTATTCTATGTAAGCATATGCGCTACTTTCAAGCAGTTAGTAAGCAATCAGAATTATTTTATCATCTTTCATCTTCCAGTTCTTACTACGGTGCTAGACTGTAGACAAGTCGTACCGGATCACCCGACGATTCATGAATCAATGTATCCTATCTGGGCACCCTGAAACACACGCCCCGCTTGTACCCTAGGCACAAGCAAGACCAACCCACTACCCTCCTATCACGGGGTCCATGTCCTCGTCCAAACTTTGACTCCAAGCCCCCGCTCCTAAGTCCCGGACTCAGTGCGGTGCTCAGACCTCCACCATCTCCGTCTCCAATCAGTCGGTCCAAAAAGAGCCGGAACCCATGACAAGAGAGCAATGAGCCTTCCCGCGCCCATACACAAGTATGTGTTCAGGATAATAAGTCTGTGACCTGACTACCATCTATTGCAACGGTTGGTCCTTAACCGACACAGGCGGAGCAAGTGCAACCCGAGCCTCGCTCGAATGCCAAACCAAGTCCAGATCCAAAGTACCATTCCACTCGGTCTCCAATTATCATTCATATATATTTTCTAGGTGATAACATCATAATAGTAATAATAATATCTTTCCTATCTCTTGTGAGTGACAGGCAATCACTCGACTTCTACCGGAGTCCTGTAGCATAGCAATCTACACGCTCCGGTCATACTAGTAAGACTCATAAGATAAAGATATATATATGCAAGTGGGTTTCATTCAACTCCTTAAAACTTAATGCACAAACATAATATAAAGTGTAGAAAAGTAGGGGTTATGCACTGGGGATTGCATGGGTGACATATAACCAAAAGTTAGTATTCTATCTTTGTGACCTGATCCCTGGCACCATCTTTTCAGCTACTCCGTTTGATACCATCGATCCACCGTCGTCCTATTATGATATGTATTGATGCAAATGCAGGGATGGCGCAATCAATCAAAAGACAACAACAATTCTTAAAATACGAGTGCACAAACCAAGATAACAAGCTAACTCCTATGACTAATATATATTAGCTAAGTATTAACTTCGGTAAACAAAGCATCATTTTCATCAACAAGTACTAATTCTTACCAAATCAAGTCTCTTTTTGATTTATTAATGATTTAATATACTCGAAACTAGGGCACATTAACTACTCTAGTAAACTAATTATTATTGAGCTACAAAAATTACAGAGAACACTTTATAACACTTCTAACCTACTTTTAAATTTTTAGAGCTAACACTATCACCGATTTATCAGGGAAATTCATATAAGTTTATGTCTTAACAATATTAAGCATGTTAAAATAATTAGAGCAACCCTAAAAACATATAGAACCTTTGCGAACAAAATACACTATCAGTTAGATCATGATTTTATGAACTTAACAAAATTGGTGTGGCATTTTTATGATTTACTATGAATTTTGTAAGATCCCTGTTTTGGTAGAAAAAGAAAAAGACTAAGAAAAAGGAAGAGGACCGCTTGGGCCAATTCTGGCCCAGCTCGGCCCATGCACGGTGCAGGCGCGACGGCAGGCCGGCATGCGCGGCTTGCCCAAGCCGACCTGGTGGTTAGGCAAAAAGGGCCCTGCATTTACCTTAAACTAACTCGAGGTAAACAACACTATGTGCTACTATTCATATGAGTCGCAATTTTCACACCTAGCCCCTCAAAAAAGCTTTTATTTACACTTCTACGCCCTCACCTCCTCTAGAGCAGAGTACGCGGTGGGAGAGCCATCACCGGCGGGTCTCCGGCCGGGGCAACCACGGCGGTGACACTGGCGATGCACAGAGCACGGCCACGCTCGGCCACGCTAGTGGGGGCTGAATCATGGCCCAGGGGCGGCGCGATGGAGGCGGAGCCCCGCGGCGGGCATCAACAGCAGGGGCAGCCTGGCGCAGATGATGGTGGGGGCGGCGGTTGTCGCCGACGATGAGAGGATGCGGGGGCATGGGCCATCCTCCCCAAAGCCGCGGTTCGGCCTCGCTGCGCCGGAGGTGGCGCACAGCGGTCCGACCTGCGTGACGCGGCGTCGACGGTTGGCAGCAGAGAGAGAGAAGCGGACGGAGGCAGGGAAGAATAGGCACGAGAGGGAGAGTGAGGAGCCATGTGTGGGCTCACCACCTACTTCTTAAGCACGACGTGGGGGCAGGGCAGCATGGCACAGCGTGGACGGCAGAGGCGCGCCTGTGCGCGCACAGGAAAGGGAGTGGACACGGCGTGGCCAGGAGCAGAGCCATGTGCTCCTCTTCTGATGCCCCTGCACAGTGGACCTGTTCAAGAGGTGGGCTCCGCTGCTTTAACAAAAGATCTTCTCCACTGTTAGATTTCCAACTTTGATTAGGGGACCAAAACCATTAAGGCAGTGGATTAGCGGTTAATTAGGGGCGAGTTAGCAGTGTCAGTGAAAACACTGTACACTAGTAACTCTCTAAGTCGCCCACGGTCAGAACTTCTAACACGGGGAAGTTAGAAGTTCTAACAGGGGGCAGAAATTCTGACAGAGCGTTGACACAGAGCTCGCAGCGCGTTCTACTGAACTTGGCAAATTTTTCCGAGAACCACGTGACACTCAACACGACTATAACCTACACCATTCTCGAGTGCTCACCTTAGGGCAACCAACAGTGCAAAAACACGAATCGAGCGTTTAAAAAATTTAATCAAAATTTAATTGCCAAAACGGCATCATCATTAGGTTTTCAGACTTGATCATTTTAGTTCTAGATGCTGGAATTAAATTCCAACTTCAATCCTTGAGCTATCAAAATACTATTGAACAATATTTATTTACCGAAACAAAAGTTACATTTCCATCTACTAAACTTACACTTCGAATTTTATTTAAATACTATATACACTTCGTATTGTATTTTTGTTTATAAAAATTGCTTCCGTGCCAAATGTTTAGAACTACTCATTCTACTCTTCACGTTATGATTTTTTATTAACACATATAGGCATTTACGTAACTAACTCACTATATTGATAGATCTATCTCTCAGACCATAATTTCAATGTTAAACGAGCTCGTAACACCAGAGGTGATACAAGACCACCCAGCTCATGTAGCCGCTTTACACCGTCGGCTATCTCGTTGGTCACCCTTCTCGTTCAAGGCTACTGACTAGAAAGTATTAGCATCTATAGATCAGCATATCGGCGACGTATCAAAAAGATGGATACTAGTATTTTTTTAATTAAGAGTGAGCAACATGGAGTCACACTTTATAATTGCCAAATCAAAATAATGGATATTGGAAGTTTAGTTCATATATATATATATTACTTTACTTTTATGATTATTCACATTATTCACGTCTACGTACTATTATTCGAATATTAGCTCGCTGTTCGTACTTTTCCATGTTTTAGTGCTCTGTTTGCTTGGCTGATAAGCCATGGCTGAAAGTACTGTTGGCTGATTTGTTGTGAGAAAAAAATACCGTTAGTTGGCTGAAAAAGTATGGCTTATAAGCCAAGCGAACAGGGCGCAGCCTCAGGGCCTAAGAGGCGACCCATGCTTGGGAGAGTTTCTCCAGCTTTCGATCTGGAAAAAAAAAATAGTTTCACTTTCAGTTTTGGTAGGGGGTGTTCGGCAGCACAAAAAAGTGGCTGCTGCTGCAGGATGATATCAAATGTCTATAGTGTCCATTCTTATGATTTAAAATGGTTGTACACATGAGAAATTAACATGCAGCCAATTGACAATCTTGCATCAATTACTCACAATATTGGTCATGATTAATGTTTTGGACTAAATCAAACATTGCTTTGGGCCCAGGCCCATACAGCCTGCGCCCCTCTACTTCCCTTGTTCCTCTGGCACGCGCTCCTCTAAAAAAAGACAAGAAAAAAGAACACCGCACGTGGTTGCTCACAAGCTTTATCTTGTATATTTAAAAAAAAAACAGAAAGCCAAAAGTCAAAAGCAAGGTCCCAAGTTTTTTTTTTTCAAAACTGCTTTAGGTTTCACTTGTTTTGGTTGAATTATGCATGCGTCTTCTTCTGTTCATGTCGTATTGCAACTGGTATCTGTGTTCTTTTTGCACGTGCCTACGTGCGCCTATATGGCAAGACAACATGCACACTAGTGCAAAAGTGTTTATAGTGACGACAGAAAATGGTTTTATGATGATGGTAGAAATAAGCTAATTCTTTTAACACAATCAAAGCAACTAACAATCTAGCACACTGCATGTAGACGACGAGAGCGGAGAGGGGTGGCGGTGGGGGCTTTCGGATGACCATGCAGAGAAAGAGGAGCGTGGCGGTGCTAGAGCTATGCCTCCCGTGGCCACTAGAGTTATTGCAAATGGATTTATTTGTACCTACCACATGTGTGAGTATTGGTGGAAACAAGTATTGCATGGTGATAGTGGATGGCTTTTCAAGAATCACTTGGGTGTTCTTTCTCAATGACAAGAGAGTGATGTATTCAACACATTCAAGGTGTTTCCAAGACAGTGGAGAAAGAACTTGAGCTACAAATCAATAAAGTAATAAGGAGTGACAATAAAAGTGAATTCAAGAATGCAAAAGTTGATAAATATTGTAATGATCAAGGCATCAAGCATGAGTTTGTGGCCAAGTATACACCACAACAAAATGGTTTAGTGCAAAGTAAGAATAAAACAATAATTGATATGGCAAGATGTTAGTATTTCTTATACTCAAGTAGATGGGTTCTCCAAGCACATAGAAATACGCCGTAACATTTCACCTGGGAATATTTTAGAGTATCATATTTTATTCTCAAGAAAAGCAATGACTAAGAGTATTGATAAATATAGTCATTGTATCATAATTAATACACCAAAGTCTAGTGGGGATAACCCATACATAGATAGGTTATGTGACACAAGAAGAGAGCAGCTCATACAATGAAAAAGAAGAAGGGAAAGAAAGACCTTTGTGCAATCAAGTTAGATATGCATAAGGTCTATGATAGAGTTGAATGATGTTTCCTGGAAAAGATCATGGTTAAGATGGGTTTTGATCAAGGATGGATTAAGCTAGTTATGGCTTGTGTTAAATTTTGAGACAGATATATTTACTCCTACTAGAGGACTGCGGCAAGGAGACCCATTATCACCATATTTATTCTTAATGGTAGCGGAAGGTCTGTCTTGCATGATTAGAAAAGCTGAGGAGAGGGGAGATTTGGAGGGGGTGAAAGTATGTAGAGCAGCTCCGACAATTTCCCACCTTCTTTTTGTAGATGACTCGCTGATTTTGATGACAGCGGACAGGAAAAATGCTGACTGTTTGGCGGATATATTGAGTAGATATTGTGCTAATTCTGGGCAAAAGATAAGTGAAGCAAAGTCCAATATTTATTTTTCAGGTAACACAGAGGTGGAAGTGAGTACAGAAGTATGCCAAGTGCTAAATATTATGACAGAATTATTAACTAATAAATATCTGGGGCTGCCAGCATTGGTGGGAGCTGATCGCAGTGATTGTTTCCATCATTTGATTGATAGGGTGGTGATCCAGATTAATGGATGGAGGGAGAAGACTCTAAGTTTGGGAGGGAAGGAAACTCTTATCAAGTCTGTAGCTCAGGCCGTCCCAGTATATGCGATGATGGTGTTTCGAATTCCAAAAACCATCTGTACAGGAATCACAAGTGCCATCTCGCAGTACTGGTGGGGGGATGATGAGGACCATAAGAGAATGCATTGGCAAGAATGGTGAAAGATGTGTCTACCCAAAGCTAAGGGTGGAATGGGATTCAGAGATTTACAGTCCTTCAATCTGGCTATGCTCGCAAAGCAGGTCTAGAGGCTACTCAGTGACCCGGACTCCCTTTGTGCTAGAGTACTTAGAGTTCGGTACTATCCGGATGGCAATTTATTGAAAGCTGAAATGAAAAGTGGAAGTTCATACACTTGGCAAAGCATCCTAACTGGGCGGGATTGCTTCAAACAGGGATATATTTGGAGGGTTGGCGATGGTACGCAGATAAATATTTGGGAGGATCATTGGATACCGACAAGTCATAATTTGAAAATCCAAACGACCAGAGGAAACAATATTGTGTCTACGGTTGATGAGTTGATTAATCCAATAACTACAACATGGGACGTGGACCTGGTGAAAGCTATCTTCCGGGCCGACGGGTGTTTATCGAATTTTGCAAATACCTATCACTTTTGGTAGGGAAGATGTAGTGGCTTGGCACTATAACAGAAGTGGTCTATTCTCGGTTCGGTCGGCATATCACTGTCATTGGGAAAGTAAATTTGGGCCGAGATGTAATCGGATGTGCTGACACTGCATCAACGACAAAGCTATGGAAGAATTTGTGGAAGTTGAATCTACCTGGAAAGATCAAGATCTTTGGGTGGTGGGCGCTCAAAGGGCTACTGCCATGCCGAGCGATTCTTGCAAACAGGCACGTTGAGGAAGGAGGTGGATGCCTAGTTTGCCAGAATGGAGCCGAAGACATCAAGCATATGATCTTCACCTGTGACCGAGCAAAGCAAGTTTGGTGCTCGCTTGGTTTGTGGGAAAAGATCCAGCGCCTCCTGGGATCAGAGCGATCAGGCTCGGTAATTTTAGAGGAAATTATTAGAAGAGATGAGCAGATAAATGTGTTTGAGGTGGGTTTAGTGGAATTAATCTTGACGGCTGGATGGTCTATTTGGTGGGAAAGACGGCAAATTGTTCATGGAGAGAACGTTCAGATGCCCTCAAGGTCAGTCATGGCAATTGTGGCGCTAACAAAGAACTATAAAGCAGCAATGAAGAAAGGATCAAAATTACGTCAGAGATGGAAGAAACCTCCCGAAGGAAAGGTTATGGTCAATGTTGATGCAACCTTCAATGAAGAAGGGGGATGTGGAAGCGTGGGTGTTATTATTAGAGATTGCTCGAGAGGGGCTTTAGCAGTTGCTCACAGCTTTGTGCCTCATTTGATAGATGCACCTATGGCGGAGGCGTATGCCTTGAAGGAAGGATTGATCCTCGCACAACACATAGGATGTAATCGATTGATCGTCCAATCAGGCTGCATGGAGGTGGTACAAACAATGGAGAATGGAGGTTTCTCAGCGAATTCGGCAGCTGCACTGTATGACGAATGCAATATTATATGGAGCGGATTTCAGGATATATCTATTGAGCATTGTAGTAGGGAGGTAAATCAGGTTACCCACAATCTAGCAAAAATAGCTATGCAATATAAGCAAACTTATACCTGGGTCGATGAACCCTCTAGCTTTATTCTAGATCTCTTGACAAATGATGTAACAATCCTAAATGAATAAAGTTTTCCAGTTTGTTTTTTTTAAAAAGAAGAGAGCAGCTCAAATGAAGAGCCTACTCGGCAGTGCTTCTTCCAAAGGCTACGACTATTTACCGTGCAACACCTTTTGCTAGTTCATGCTACAGTGTTTTGCAGCGTCAGCTGCGGCAGCACTAATGCTGCAAAAAGTGTAGCCGAGCGGGCTGAAAGATAAACATAAAGGTAGGTTGTCATTCATCCTAGGTTTGCAAAACACAAGCTAGACTAGATTTATTAAGTCATTTGTATCTAACTTTGTGCCGAGTGTTTGTGAGTTGTAGAATATAAATTTAGGTTATTTACTCCTCTTTAACCATCTAAAAATCCTTTCACCTATATTATATTATGTGTTGATTTGAAATTGTGGGTTTTATTAGTTAGTCCTTAGATGGTCCCCAATAATCGCGACCTAAAATATAAGACCCATTTGTCCTTTGGATAGCTACAGCCAAATGGTTTAATACCTATTTTTTGTCTTCTTCAATAAGAAAACCTAAAAGATAATCTTTTTTGCAAATGGTTCTTCAGGAAAGAGGATACTCAGATTTGGGTTATGCCTCTCCTGGCACCCAAAATGGGTCTTCTATATAGGTACTCTATTGAAGGTTATATGTATTATGTTGGAGATCTATTTTAAATTTGGGTTCCACAATGAGCCTCCTGTTGAAGACAGCCTTACTTATTGAAGTTGGGTGTTAGACTAGCATAACTCTTTACGTGAATTGAAGACAAAAACGTAAGCGAGTTGGCAGGAATGTTACGATTCATCACGTGTAGAAAGTTGATCTGAGCTATTTGAACTTTTGAACGTTACACCGTCCATAGAAAATAAAGTGACCCACCCACTTAAAAAAATATACAGTGGTGTAACTAACGGAGCTACGCTCGATTCGCCAAGTAAGTTCATTCAGCAATGTAGGACCATACGACGATCGCTAATAAGGTGAGGGTTCAGGATGAGGTAGGAAATTTTTAATGCACTGGATAGCGTGCTCGTGCGTTGCTACGGGATAGCTAATAATTTATACTAAAAATACTCGGATCGCACGATAAGATAATAATACTGTAAAAATTAAATATCAACGTTAAAGTTACAGTTAATCCAAAAAGCAAAGTTTGTAAAATCATCTTGAGAAGCAGTGCAAAGAAATATACACAATACTTGAATCCTCATGATAACCTTTGAAAGGGATCGAAGTTACCAGGCATAATACACGTACACACATGTAATTAGATCGAAGTTAGGTAGGGTTTGGGTGCTCGGTTTCGCACAACAGGAAGGGAAGAGAAGGGATTGGCACACCTGGTGGTGCTCCTTGCAGGACGGGAGGGAGGTGGAAGTGCGGCAGGAGCGGAGGTAAAGACATGAGCCAGATCGGGGGGTGGGACGCGTCGGCGCCCTCCCGGCTTCCGCTGCCGCGGGTCTTCGTCGTCGGTGAAGGACCCGATGAAGATCTGGCGACGCAGATGCGGGCGAGCCGGATCAGGGACGCAGATACGGACACCGACGTGGATGCTGGTGGTCGGCGAGTACTAGGAGCCGGGAGCGACGGCGTGGCGACGGTCCTCGGTGGCGGTGGTTCGGCTCCCTGGTCACGTGGAGGTCGCAGGTGTTGGTGAGGGCGGTCGGCGGAGGGGTGCTGCGGGGAGGATTAGATGAGAGCGGGGAGGAGATCGCACGGGCGGGCGGCGGCGGCGGCGCGACCAGCTGCAAAAGACATGAAATGTGGCATTGCTGTGATTCTATTTAGCCAATTATTATCAAACACTAATACAACTTCTTGAAGAAAAATTAAACAAGGTTATGATATGCATAATTGGAAAGAATGTATCAACGAAGCAACATAAGAAGCTTGCCACTCATGTAACAGAATGTTGCTTATTTCTAACCATCAATAAATGAAAGGATAACCAACTTGTCATTATTTATTACAACATCAAACATAATTTAACAGTTATTTTATGTCTGCATTATTTGTTGTAGAGCTTACTATAGCAGCAAAAGATCACAAATTTATAATATTATTGTTCCAGATACTGCTAGGATTGCAACAAGAAATATGAAACACAGCATGAAGTTGATCAATGGCAGTGAAAAAAGATTAATTTTATGGAATTACATCCTTATATGAATGAATCATGTTGGGAGTTTCCAAGCACCAAGCAATGTCGAAGTAGAATACCTCCCTTGGACTACAGAAACCATGTCAGGTTTCAAAAAACAAAAAGCCATCAGAATCAGCACAAGAAACACACATTTATAAAAATGCACATAGATTCCATGTTACATATAAGAGCCAGCCCTCTCTGTTCTACTCTTTGATCTTCATTACCTTCAGAAAACAACTAAGATTAAGAACTAGGGACGGCATAAGTGGAGCACTTTCGCAAAGATGGAAGGGCCATAAGCTAATATGACTTACTGACCTCATAACTAACTAATACTAATTATTGTAATCAAGGAGTGAGTTATGTTTGGCTTGATAATTGTCTTGCAATATCAAGAAACAAAAGCCAGTTAAACAAAAACCTATTGTTCAGGTGGCAAGGGCACCAAATATTGTGGGCTTATGCGTTTGACAGTCCACTCCATCCAGGCACCTGTTAAGAAGATACACACGGTATTATGAAGAATGAAACGTATGCTCCACAGCTCAGAAGGGAATATTAATAAACTACTAAAAAGGCAATCGACATGTAAAATCTCTCAAAAGAAATTTTCTTGCCATAGTAAGAAGTAGATTTTTAAGTTGCCTAATTCACCCCCTCCTCTTAGGCGTCACGGTCCCTTACATGAGCAATGGAAGGGCGATGGTGGGGCGGCCGCTGGGGCGCTCGATGACGACGGCCGCGACTGTGAGTGCCACGCCACGGGGACGGTGCACCGGCACCAATGCGCGACCGCCAGCGGTTGCCCGATCGCGGCAGGGGGTGGCGGGGCTTGGCGAGCGCGAGCAATTGCCTGTCTTCCCTTCCCCAACGCGCAACAACGGAGGCAGTGAGCGATCGCCTCTCTTCCCTTCCCCGGCAGGAGTTGGATGGGCGGCAGCAGCGTTGGCGGTGCTTGAGGGCACCGACGACGAGGCCTGGCTTAAGGGCGCGGGAAGACGGTCCCAGCTGATGCTCTGGTTCAATGTGTTGAATTTCTCCTGCTGTGGTTGTGCCAATGCTTCATTAGGGGCACAATGTTGTGACATCATAAGAAGGAATTGTTTGAAAAGGGCATTGAGAAATTTGTTTCAAGCATGGCATATAAGAACCGAAGAGTATCACTTTATATTCTAGAATCTCACAAGGGATGTCAGTGCTCCGGTTCACTTTTTCAAGACAAATGTTTATATATGAGTAAATCATGGCTAGTTAGTAAAACACCTCTACAATTCGGTAAATTACATTGGTTCATATTCTTGTCACTTTCAGCATAGAAAAAAATAGTAATAAAGAATTAAGAAAATGCTGCTAATTAAGCTACACCGGGGCCAAATTAGAATAGAACACATAATTTCTGCAGTGGCGGCGCTGTATTTTAGGGTCATATAATTTATTTATGTTCCATGCATGTGTGTAAATAGTATATTATCTGTGCGCTCTAGCCTCTTCTTATTGTATAAAAAAAAGGTGTTGTAGACTTTTAAAAGTCAAAAAGACTAATTAATACCATTTACTTACATTACAAAGCATTGATATTATATATAAAAGGACCAATAGTTACCTTCGTTGATCTGGTTTGTCAAGTCTTTAAATAGCGTGCGACAACCGTGATTTTCAACGGGTTCCATGTACCTAAGAATGACTAAAACATAAAAAGATGAATCAGGTCTGAAGCTTCTCGATATCTTAAGAAACTTTTCCAACCTTGAAACTTTAAGATATGCAGCATGCCTATCTTTTAACTGTTTTTGGTAGCAACAGAAGTACATCAAAACATAAATATGAAATCATCTATGAGTTTTTGGTAGCAACAGGAATATCTGGAATGAAGTCATTTCTTGTTAAGAAACAAATAAATATGAAATCATCTATAAGCTTCTTGATATCTGTTTTGACAACTGGGTTTGGTATCCTCAAATCAAGCTCCAGGTACTCCCTTTGAACCCATATTATGATCAAAAACTGCAAGAAGGTGGTGTTATAAAAAATTCAAAAATAGAAAGACCCTATTATCATCTCAGAGGAACAAACCTGATAAGGTTTCTTGGGAGACTGTCCCTAGGAGTTGTTTCAGTTACTCGTGGGAACCATCCTCTATATTTTCTTGAGGAATCTACATTTTTGAACGGTTCACACTTGTTCAAGTTAACAAAAAGGAGTATCCTGAACTCAACATTTATAAAATTCTGCAACTACATTTAACATCAATACACTGTTGCTTGCTAAATGCAGTTAAATAAATGTGGTTTGCCAAAAACCATCATAGTATGGATGAATCCAGGAGTTGACACCGAGGATGGATTAATAGACTTCACGCAAAATCAAAAAGTGAACTCCTTTGATGCCAAAGCGAGCATTATTAGGTACGCATCCTTTACTAATATTCAGTGTGTAAAAGAGACAAAAAAAAGAGAACAATTAGAATATCAGTGATGTAGAAAATTATTCAAATATTTAGTTAGTCCGTATACCAATCCATACAAGCAGTGCCTTGTGTTTGAATCATAGTTCTCCTACTGCACATTGCACTCTTGTAGCGCATTAGTAGATATCTAGTGTAAGCAGCTGGCATCACGCACCAGCTAACTTCAATAATAAGCATATCAGTTAGAAATATAATTGCATAGCTCCGAAAGATCTTAACATTTCATGGCTTTATTTCAGGAAGCTATGAAGACAGTAAAATTCCTAACAATACTATATTCAAAACTGAAACAACACTATATCTGCTTAAGAATTTAAGAAGCTGAGATCACACTGGCAATTTTTTCAAAAAAAAAGTATGCTACCATTATAGATACCTATGTCTGATTAATCTCTATGAAAAAAGATCGTGCACATCAAAATAGTAATTGATAAGATAATATGGCCTGACTGAAACTTACATAAAATAAAAGGTCTACATAAACATTCATTTAATTAGAACCACATATAATTTTCCCTTGCTTTCTTAATTCTCCAGAATTTTAAAAATTGAGTAACATAAATTGCCCATGCTAACAAAAATTGAGTAACACAATATTTTAACCAAATTGGATCAAGGTACATTGAAAATGCAAAGTGCTTCTTACAGTTTAGACCTTACCTTCGAACTAATTGGTCGTTCCTAAGTCCGTAGGCTCCAAGGAAGTATCAGAATGCTTTTTAGACATGAATGGTTGAAAAAACAAAGTTAAATATATTTTCTTTAAATACATCTATGCATAGTGCTCGTAGTTTCTAACAAACTAATTCTACAATGTTATGTCTCCCACATGCAATTGCATTAGTTAAAAGAACTGCAAAGGTGCCAATTAAGGATAGTAAGTTGATCTCCAGGTGATCTAAATGGGTTTAAAATAAAATTAATTTCTCCGGTACCTTTTACCTGTAATTTCACAGTGACTCTTTCTAGTGCTTATGCGCCAAGGCCAGCTCCAATCTGCTGTGCTATGCCTTTCATTTCATCCATATATGTATTTGATTCCATTCCACCCAAGCACCCGCAGTTCCGCACAATCCAATCAGGCTCCATCGATCCATCCAAGCATATTCTTTATACGGAAGCAGCAATTAATTAACTATAAGCCAACAGGGCAACATATCAGAAGCAAAATGAATGAATAGAAAATCGACAGATTGGATTAGGTTTTCGTCCATGGAGAAATCAACTACACCCCAAGCGAACGGATTTAGGAGCTACGGGGAGGAAGGGAGAGAGAACGGACCTGGATCTAGATCGCACAGCAGGGATGGAGAGCCGCAGCGGCGGGGATGGCGGTCGCAGCGCTTCAAGCCCACACCACGCTCCCCATCCCATGCGCCGCTGGGTGTGGTCGCGCGCCCTCCCGCGAGCCGCCAGGGTGTGGCCGCACGCCCCTAGGGGCTCCCATGCTCCGCCGCCGTTTTTCGCTCTCCTTCTCATGGATGATTGAAACCCTAGCTCCTGTGCCTTCGCATCGGTGGGGGTTGGATCTGAGGCGGAGGCGCTCCATCGCCTGGTGGCCTAGTGGACGGCGGCCTGGTGTCGCCTCGCGCTGGGTGGGCGGCGGCTCGAAGGCGCCTGCCCCGCTTTGGTGGCCGACGCCCTCGCCCTGGTGGCTTGCCTCGCTCGCGTTGGACTTGCTGGCCTTCTCGGAGCTCCTGCCTACGGCAAGCGCCTCCACCTCAGCCGTGTCGACCCACCGACGGTGGCGCGAGCGTGAAGCGAGGGGAGAGGGATACAGTGGTGCGGGGCTGGGGATGGGTAGCGGCACGCACGGTGGCGACCCGTGGGATCCAGCGTGGTGTGGGATCAGCGAGGACGACGACGTCGAGGTGGGGTGGGGATGGATCCATCATAGGGGGGTGGGTTGGGGGGTAGGGGTGCGGTGATTGCGGCTTTCCGTTTTTAGTAAGACTTGCGCGTGGACGGGAGCCGCGGTATCATACGGGCAGAGAGGCAGACACAAAACAAATGCGCACACCAAAAAATGTCCACGCTATGTTCTTTTTAGTTGTAGGAGATTTTGTATTTTGTAAGGCTTGTTAATAACTTAAAAGCTTTCATATACGAGTTCATGGGCTTCTTCTTTGTTCTTTCTTTTTGTTTCTTTTCCCACTTCTCCTATATTTCAGGTGCTTGAATTTTAAAATGGTTTCAATCAATACTCCTGTACCACCAACTAGTACAAGTAAATTATTATTTTTATAATTCGTTATTTGTCTTTATGTCACAACATATCAAATTTTTGTGCGTGTCTGACTATAGAAACAATTTTAAATTGTTAATTTTCTTTATGCCAAACAAATCAGAATTTAGTGGTGGATTTGTTGTTTTGTCTAACTGGGTTTTTACTAAAGAACTGAAAATTGCAGATTATGCTTACAAATATTGCAACCAACTAAAGCTGTAATTTTAATATAAAACATATACAATAACCGTCGCCTGAAAAGAAAACTAAAATTTAAGCACATGAATTTTAGCTAGTCCCTTCTTTTCCTCTTGAAACAGAAGATATGAGATATATTGTAGTCCACATCAACCAACATTTTGTAGTAGGACGGTTCTTCACTTACGATCCGGTAATTATGATGGCGTGTGAGAGTGAGTGATGATTACTGGTGGCATTATATTAGAGAACGCCTGCAGGGTTGTGCGAGGAGAATGATCGATCGGATTTGGCTTTGGCTGCCTGCATCCATCCATTGCATGTGGAGCCCTATCGATTTGTCTCGATTGGGTGCGGTCCACTTCCACGCCGGATGCTGGAATGCTCTAGTTGATTGTGCTAGCTGCTGCTTCGGTAGGATCCAACACTGATCATTCGTGCGTGCTTAGTACTGGTGGCAGAGCCACTCTTACACTTGCATGTTCGTTGGTTGGTTTTTGGGTTGATAAAGCTGGCTGATGGTAGTTTGTTGTAAGAGAAAAACACTATATCATAACTAATAGGTCATGGCTGAAACTAATAAACGAACAGGCTGAATATGCATCCCTTTGTTTAGTTAGCATGCATACCATTGCGACGCGACACTAATCATGCCTGCATGCTCGGTCAATCAATTGCTAGCTAGTCGTTATAGTTAACACCTGACCTGAAAACGAGCTGCCGCTACGGCACATTCTTCCAGCTGGATTATGTCGTAGCTGGTTTGCATTATTACGTGGATGAACAGATCAGGGACTCCTTTACAATGTAGAAATTCCAAAATGTAGCAGCAGAAAAAACAAATAATTGAATAATAGCTTTTTTTAATTTTGCAAAACCTAGAAATTCTGCTCGCACAGAGAATTCTAGCTAGAATGCCTAGGTGTGTGCAATGCATGTTCATATGCGCAATTTTGTGGAGGGGGATTTCATTCGCCTGAGCTGAAACCATGCATAGGCTACAACTTGTTAAGGAGTCTTTTTGAAAAGCCTGATGTTGCAAATGTTAGGTTGGCCGTATGAGGCACGGATGGGTATCGAGATTCATATGTACGGTTTTCGTCCTATTTCTTCTAAGGAATCAAATAAATTCTGCAAAATTATTGAAAATTGAAATATCAGCCATGCTCTCTATCATAAATGACATAGATCTTTTCAATTAGATAGTTTGATGGATGGTTTGGGATATAATTCATCCTGATGTTAATTAGTCCTATTCTCTCGGGGTTCTAAGTATAACCTAGCAACTTAGATTTAATAAATGGAACATGACCAATTCAAAATGATTATTGCAGTACAACAAAGTCAAGCCTTTGAGTCTTACATAAGCTCATGTTACACTTGTTGAGTATGTTATGCTCACACTTACTTACAAATGCAATAAAATATCGAATAGGTACTAAATAGTGGTTCAAGTGATGAGTTTTGCCTAAGAAGTTCTAAGAGTGCTAGACAAGTATTCTCCAAGCTAACATGGAGGCCTGAAAAGAAGTTTAAGAATAGCTTCCAATGTACTATGTTATATATATATAAGTCTTAATTTAACTATATTTACGATATGTAATAAAAATGTTTTTGATATTTCTATATTTATCGATATATGTGTCATCGATATATATATATATATATATATATATATATTAATGTTTGGTTTACTTTGGAAACCGTGACACCCACCCACCTAGCATGCATGTCCGGACCGTGTTCACTTGTGTAAAGAAAAAAGAAATTTAAAATTCTGCATTTGTCAATATAAAAAGTTCTAAGAGTTTTGCATTGTGAAAAGATCTATGTACCTAAACCCCATGAATTAGATCTGGCATTGTTTGTTATGGTCCCACCTGTTGTCATGTATAAAAAAATGGTTAGCTTATAGCATGTCTATAATTTAGTTCAGCTAGCAAACGTGTCTGTGCGTTTGAATGGTAGAAAAAATGCTACCAAATATTAATGGAAAATGAGGACATGAATGTTACATATCTATTTATATTTTACCCTCGTTATAAAATTTAGAAGCTATAATTAATTTTGTAATGACCATGAAATCCATAATATATTATTGACATTGGTAATACTATGACAATGTTATTAAGTTTGTTCCAAATTAAAATACAACCTTGGTAGCTTTTCCTCTTGTTTTAGGACACATAAATATTTACTCGTAAATATATCACAACTTTAATTTTCATACTATCCATGTTGTTGGTAGAATTAAATATCAAGTTTTGGGACTTTCTTTGAGGTCTTATAAAAATACGTAATTCCAATATCCAATCAAAGGTCTCTTTGTGCAGGAATTTCATAGGAGCCATACAAAAATTTCACGGGAAAACATAAGAACATGAAAATTTCTCCTTGTTCCAAATAGGCCCTAAAGTCGATAAGGAGATAGTTGTCATCATGTCAAGGACCGTTTCGTCTGTTGATGATTATGATGGAGACTTCTTTCAATTTCCACATGACAGCTCTTGTCGAGGATTACACTGATATATGCATATAGCTTTGAGATATATTAATTTAGATTAAATTGGATAACAAAATGTTCAAGATTTCTTTGATTAGTTGGATTGTTCTAATAAAAATAAGTTTTATTCTAATTAAAACTACATCAAAATTTATTTATTATGTATAAGGCTAGATAATGAGCTGGCTCGGCTCGGCTCGTTCTGGCTCATTAAGATAACGAGCTAGCTCGGCTCGGCTCGTTATCCTAACGAGCCAGAAAGTCAGCTTGGCTCGGCTCGTTAAAAGCTTGAGCTGGTTCGTTAAGCTCGCGAGTTAGGTATAAAAAATACACAAAATATAATATTTGTATTTATTTAAAGTTTGAGAATAATAATAATATTAAAGAAATACATCTAGACCAGTTACCAGTCAATTTATAGGGTCTAGACCAGTTACCAGTCAATTGTAAAGTGCAAGACATGAAGTAATACAAAAACTAATATAAGTTTTGATACTTTTTTTCCTAGAAGCTTGACTCGTTTAGCTCGCGAGCGGCTCGCGAGCTAGCTCGAGTTGGCTCGTTATAGCTAACGAGCTAAAATATTGGCTCGGCTCGGCTCGTTATCATAACGAGCCGAGTCGAGCCAGCCACGAGCCGAACAAGCTAACGAGCTTCGAGTTTTTCGTTCAGCCTTAATTATGTAGGAAATTATCAAGGGTCCAACGGCTCATAATATTGTATTTATTGTTTATTTTTATTTTTATAAAAAAAACTAAATCAACATTATTTATTGTCTTTGGATTTAATAAGTACCACCTTCGATCCTAAATTATAGACCAATTTTTTTAATATATCGTTTTTGCTATACACCTAAATATACGATATATCTATATACATAATAAAAATTATGTATCTAGAAACGCCAAAACCTTCTATAAATTAGAATGGAGGCGGTATTAGTGAAAAACTCCCGAATTTCTAATTTTTGTAGACGCATGGAGCGCGAATTCACTGCGAGAAATGTTGATCGAAATCACAAAGGTCTCTGCTTTTATATACATTTATACGAAGAAAAAGTGCTAGGGAGTGCGAGGGAAATCAATTTGGTGGACCCCGTGTGACCCCACGCCACATGGCGTGCGGAGAAAGTCTCTGCTGATATATGAAGAAAAAGTGCTACGAGTGCGCGAAGAGACGTTGCTATCAAGCAAACCCAGAAAATGGCGGCTTCCTTCCTCTTCCCGCACGCATTCCTTTCTCGTGTCGTGTCTCCTTGCATTCCCACTCCGCCATCGCCACTCCCACTCCACTGCCATCACCCTCGCTCCCTCTCTGCCTCTCTCCAGGAGTTCATCACTCTCTCTCTCTCTCCCTGTCTCTTACCGATGTCTCCACTCCTGAGGTTCACCTCACTCCTCTTCCTCGTCCACTCGGCCGCCGCCGGCGACACCAGGCGGGCGCTGCACGAGCCGCTCTTCCCCATCGAATGGACCCCGCCGCCGTCCACCACGGCGCCGCCAGCACCGGGATTCGCCTCCGATCCCTCCACGCCCGTCCCACCCATCGACAACGGCGGGCCGGCGCTGCTCCCCGCTCCGCCGCCACCGAACACCGTCACCGCGGACGCCTCTTCGTCCCGCACGGGCCCGGCCCCGCGCCTCCACGGCGGCAGCGGCGGGACGCCCAAGGCCGCCATTGTCGTCGCCTCCGCCGCCGCCGCGGCCGTCCTCGCGCTGCTCGCCTTCGCCGCCGCGTTTCTCCTCACGGGCCGTCTCGCGCGGCGGCACCCCGCGTGGGCGAACAAACCCCCCGGCCTCGCCGCCGCCGCCCACCCTGGGCCTGCCTCCGCGGTCGTGCTGCATGCCGACGCGGTGGGCACCTCCGCTGCGGCGGCGGCGGCCTCGTCGTCGGGTGCCGGTGCCACACCGTACCGGAAGGTCCGCTCGGAGCGCGCCAGGCGGGGCATGTGCCGCGACGTCGACACCGTCCCGAGCCCGGAGCTCAGGCCGCTCCCGCCGCTTCGGCGCGCGGCGTCGTCCGACGAGGACGCCGCGTACTACACGCCGGGCCAGCGCTCGGCGGGGTCCGTCGGCGGCGAGGGCGCCGGGACGTGGAGCGAGGCGAGCGCTTCCAGCCCACGGACCACCACTCCCTCCCGCCGCAGCCTCCCCAGCCTCACCAGCGATTTCTTCCCACCGACGCCGGCCGCCGCCGTTCCAGCTGCAACCGTGGCGCCTCCTCCGCCCGCACCTCCTGCGCCACGCTCCCGACGCACTCTGCCGCGGACCCGCTTCTCCGCCGGCTCCGCCTCGGATATGATCAAGCAAATGGTCTCGCCACCCTCCAACCCACCTCCTCCACCGCCGCCGCCGCCGCCGCCAGCGCCAAGATGCACCAACGCGATCCCAAAACCTCCGCCACCACCACCGGGGCCATCCGCTGCACCATTATCAACGCGCCAGCTTCACAAACCAGAGCAAACAGAGGGGCCAAGTGTCGCTGCGCCGAGAACACCCGTCATGGCGGTGAACAAGGACAATGACGGCATGCCAATTCGGACGTACGATGATCCTGCCGGTGACGAAGCCCGTCCCAAGCTGAAGCCGCTGCACTGGGACAAGGTCCGGGCGTGCTCCGACCGCGACATGGTCTGGGACCGGCTCAAGTCCAACTCATTCCAGTTAAGATACATTCTCAGAGTTTCTTCGTTCCCTAGCTTAGCCTCCTTCCCCCTCACTCTTAGGTTGCTGCTTTACTGTTTCCTGTAATCTTTTGGACACTTTTTTTTAATAAATGTGCTGTAGGGGTGCAAACCCCTCCAGTTTCCCTAAAAAAAGATACATTCTCAGACACACGATTAGTAAATCATTAAAAATTGTGATGTTGACATGAGTTTCTGGCAGGTTGGATGAGGACATGATCGAGGTGCTTTTCACGAACAATGCTGCAAATGCACCTCCTAGGGACACACTGAAAAAACCTGAAGTGCCGCAGTGTAGTGCCCAAGAGAAGGTCCTTGATCCTAAGAAGGCACAGAACATTGCCATCCTGCTGCGCGCACTGAATGTCACTCTGGAAGAGGTCTCCGATGCACTGCTAGATGGTGAGGAATTCTTTGATTGATGGATATTTCTGATGCCAGAATATTTACCTAATAGGAACTAGTAGTCATGGATTCTAAGGTAACCTCAACTAATATCTGTCTTGACTGACCATTATGTATAAGTTGTTGGTCGTTAATTAGTTATGATGTGGACATTTCTAAGGTAACCTCAACACTATAATTTGCTGAAATATTTGACTGTACAGGAAAGCTCTGAATATCCAATCATCCATATGTGTTTGTATCACAGCATCTGACGGAACTCAGAGTACTTGTTAGCAGATCGTTTCATTATGCATGTAGTTTGATTCTTCATCTTGAGCGTACTGCCGTACTCTGAATAAACTTGGCAAACCAGTTCACAGCAAGCATCATATACATTCTAATATCAGATTACTGTAATTTTGGACTGAATATTTTTAGAATTAACATGTTTGGAAGCTTAATATCTTTTAATGCTCATATCAATGGGTATTGATATATTTTGAGGACTTCAGATTCAAATTAAGGCAAATATGCAATACATACTGCTCCAGAATTTTCAGTCAGCTACATGACAGCATTCAAAGCTATTCTGTCTAGTTCTACTTACAATGTTTATTGCTACTGACATTCTTAAATAGGCAATGCTGAATGTCTGGGGGCGGATTTGTTGGAAACCTTAGTAAAGATGGCTCCTACAAAAGAGGAAGAACTGAAACTTCAAAACTTTACTGGGGACTTATCAAAGCTTGGTTCCGCAGAGCGTTTTCTCAAGGCACTGCTTGATATCCCTTTCTCCTTCAAAAGAGTTGATGCTATGCTCTATCGAGCAAATTTTGAGAGCGAAATTAATTACCTCAGGAAATCTTTCGAAACATTAGAGGTATGCTTTCACTTTGCATAGTATTGTAGTTTCTATGATCAGTGGCTGCACATGAATTTGTATATTCATCATCATTTACTATCTATTGCCTGTAAGGCTCTGTAACCAATATGGGTAATTTATTATCAATTTTTAGACTGCACAACTGCCAAAGTGTAGAACAAAGTAATTGTTTTGCAACAAACTCTTCATTCACAATC